>JAODAL010005373.1:0-144427 GCA_025379985.1 Phyllomedusa bahiana | reverse complement strand
GAAAAGGATAATATAAATATAATAAAAAAATAATAGAATAGAAAGAAATAGATGATGATAGATAAATAGATATAGATAGATAGGAGATAGATAGATAGGAGATAGATATGAGGTAGATAGATAGATATGAGATAGATAGATAGATAGATAGATAGATAGATAGATAGGAGATAGATAGATAGATAGATAGATATGAGATAGATAGATAGGAGATAGATAGATAGATAGATAGATAGATATGAGAGAGATAGATAGATATGCTATAGATATATATATATATGAGATAGATAGATATATATATGAGATAGATAGATATGAGATAGATAAATAGATATGAGATAGATATGAGATAGATAGATAGATAGATAGATAGATAGATAGATATATATAGATAGATAGATATGAGATAGATAGATAGATAGATAGATAGATAGATAGATAGATATGAGATAGATATAAAGATAGATAGATATGAGATAGATAGATATGATATGAATAGATAGATAGATAGATAGATAGATATGAGATAGTAGATATGAGAAGATAGATAGATATAGATAGATAGATAGATAGATAGATAGAAGATAGATAGATATGCATAGATAGATATAATATAGTATGAGATAGATAGATAAGAGATAGATAGATAGATAGATAGATAGATAGATATGAGATAGATAGATATGAGATAGATAGATAGATAGATAGATATGAGATAGATAGATAGGAGATAGATAGATAGATAGATAGATAGATAGATAGATAGATAGATAGATAGATATGAGATAGATAGATAGATATGAGATAGATAGATATATATATGAGATAGATAGATATATATATATTTAGATAGATAGATAGATAAATAGATATGAGATTAGATAGATATGAGATAGATAGTAGATAGATAATAGATAGATAGATAGATATGAGATAGATAGATATGAGAGAGATAGATAGGAGATAGATTGATAGATAGATAGATAATAGATAGATAAATAGATAGAAAGATAGATAGATATGAGATAGATAGATAGATATGAGTTAGTTAGATAGATAGATAGATATAGATAGATAGAAAGATAGATAGATATGAGATAGATATATAGGAAATAGATAGATAGATAGGAGATAGATATATAATGAGATAGATAGATAGGAGATAGATAGATAGATAGATAGATAGGAGAGAGATAGATAATGAGATAGATAGATATGGGATAGATAGATAGATAGATAGATATGAGATAGATAGTGAGATAGATATGAGATAGATAGATAGATAGATAGATAGATAGATAGATAGATAGATATGAGATAGATAGATAGATAGATAGATATGAGATAGATATGAGATAGATAGATAGATAGATAGATAGATAGATAGATAGATAGATAGATAGATATATAGATAGATAGATATGAGGTAAGTATGAGAAATTGATAGATGGTTCAATAAGCTGCTGGCATCATCCTGTATCCTGGACATGACCACCACTGACTGCTACATTGTGCAGACCCTTCTGTAGTAGTGAAGACAATGACCACTAAGCCTGCGATACATACGAGGCTCTCACATGCCCCTCTAGCTGGGATCCTAAATTCTACCTATAGGGGCGATCTCCGGGAGGTGCAGGAGCTTCCATTCATGAGATTAATGTCAGTTTTTGACTGCTGAACCCTCGGAGTTGGAGTTCTCCACCTAACGACCATTTGACTCTTTTACCAGACAAGGTGTTCAGCAATGAAGTAAAAGCCTGGGCCGCCTCCGAGCTGCAGACTGCAGTGACCTAAATGGATTCCCAGCTGAGAGTTTTAGGATCATTCTAGGGGTGAATAATTCATGGAGCCGGGATGAGTTCAGAGCACTTAACGTTATCCCTGAGAGAGCGCGGAGCCGGGAGGAGCAGGTCTGAGGAGCAGCAGAACATATGGAGGGATTCTGCGGCAGATGGCTGCTCATGAGGTCACATGCTTTATCTGCTAAGAAGCAAAAGTAAACAAGCCAAGACTGAGCTGAGAGAGAGAGAGACACAGCCAGAGCACAGAGCACTGCATAAGGGATTGTGTGCAATGTTCACTCAAATAATCACACTACAACTAGTGGATTCTGTATACAAAAGACAACATATTTTTCCCCAGTCCCTTGAATGCTTCTTCAGCTCCCTCTCATCAGATAAGAAGTGTGCTCTGCTCAAGCCTGGCCAGCAGCTCTTGTCAGGTCGTATCTAATAGAAGCTTTGAAGTAACTAAGGGCATGTAAGGAAGGCTGTAGCTCTCTCAGGCTGCAATTTTTGTAATCACATATATTTAGAAAAGTGATTAAATACCCATTTTGGAGGATCCCACGTCAACATTACATCGTGGCAAAACCCCTTTAAGCCCTGATCCAAACCTCTGTAATATATGAACCTGGAATAAAATCTTATCTTATCCCAGAGAACCCAGCACCGAGACTGCACTGATGGGAGGAATACGGTCCTGTGACGCCAACGCTCTTCCGGGCAGTGCAGGAGATAAGTGCTCAGTCTTCATTTTTCAGGTTCTTTACCTCCTGACCGCGCACATTTGTCTTCTCCGTGGTACTTGCTGTCTCAGCGCTATATCACTAATTTTTTTGCCTTTTTTTCTGTGATATGTTAGGATTTACATTTATGTCATTTTTAGTTTTTTTTTATTAATTTGTGAGAAAATATCCCAAAAAAATAGTTTTTCACATTTTTTAATCTATTAATGTTGTGTAAAACCACTAAAGTGGCGCTAAAATAAGTTTTATAATTATGTCACTTACCGTCACAGACATTTACATCTCGCTAATATAAAGTTTCTGTGTCCTCTGGGACTTGTTACTTGGTTTTACCTATTGTGCCCCCTCTAAGGTCAGAAAAAGACCATTATTAGATCACTTTTTTTTGGCTGATTTCTCCTGTAACTAGAGTTGGTATATTAGCCCCAGTTACAGAGGACATCCATCCATTGCACTGACTGCAGAGCTCAGGCAGTTACCAAGCCCCTGTGGTCATGTGACTGCTGACACCAGGAGCAGGAAGCCAATAGGCTTCCTGCTCTTCTGTGTATACAGTGCTCTTTGAGGTGATCTCTGGGCTCTTTGAGCACTGTATACACAGCAATAGAGAAAGCAAGGATGGTAATGAACCATCCCGCGCAGCTGTACAATTAGTTCCAGAAAGTCTGTGTGCCATTAAAGGGGGTTGTCTCACTACAAGAATTGCTGCTTTTTATGTTAGAGATCTTGCAAAAACAAGTCACTTTGCAATATGTGTCCATTAACAGTGTCCTACCTATTCCTAGATATCCCCTCTTGTATGGGCTGCATCACCTCCTCAGGTTGCTATAGCTTACCCCAAAGACCGGTTCAAACCTTCCCCTCCTGATAGGCTGCCAGCACTGGTTCTATAGCTACAGACCTGGCTACTACTGCAGCCTAGTAGAATCCATAAACACGCCCCTGAATTCCAAATGAAACCAAGAAAACAGGACTGAGGTGAGATGAATCGATGTAGTGAGACAACCCCTTTAAACCACCACCCTACAGACATCTAAGGCCACATGTATGAAAACGGTTTCGGTCTAAAACTCACTTTTTTGCCCATAGTAACCTATGGGCAACAAAGTGAGTTTTAGACCGAAACCGTTTTCATACATGTGGCCTTTGAAGTCTATGGGCAGTCAGCAAGTAGTTAAAGGGGTATTCTCACCAAACTGATTAGTTTTCAACATGTAGGCAAAGGTAAATAAAGACTATTACTGAATACATTGCTGTTATGATTTTACATCCTTTCAAAGTTAGAGCAGTTTTTTTTCTCCTGCTTCTATACACAAGGTTCCCTAGGTTACCGACCACCTCACTCTAGCAGTGTTTGGAATAATGACTTCACTTTCTGCTGATTTCACTGATTTTTAGTCCCTCCATGATTAGTGTCCTTCTTAAAGGCTCAGCTGGGAATAGCAGAGCTGAAATGTCTGTCACTGCTGAACAGGAAGTGGAAACCTGAAGCTGTAGAACTTCTATCAGCCCGAATGAGAAGTGGGTGCATGAAGCTGTAGAACCACCCACAGCCTGAATAGGAAGTGGGAGCCTGAGACTATAGAACCACCCACAGCCTGAACAGGAAGTGGGTGCCTGAAGCTGTAGAATCGTCCACAAACTGAACAGGAAGTGGCAGCCTGAAGCTGTAGACCTGTCCACAACCTGAACAGAAAGTGGTAGCCTGAAGCTGTAGACCTGCCCACAGCCTTTACAAGAAGTGGGAGTCTGAAGCTGCAGAATTGCCCACAGCCGAACAGGAAGTGGGGCCTGAAGCTGTAGAACCTCTCACAAACTGAACAGGAAGTGGAGGCCTGAGCTGTAGAACCCGCCCCCAACCTGAACAGAAAAAGGGAGCCTGAAGCTGTAGAAACCTTTTCACAACCTGAACAGGGAAAAAGAGTGCCTGAAGCTGTAGACCTGCCCACAGCCTTTACAAGAAGTGGGAGTCTGAAGCTGCAGAATTGCCCACAGCCTGAACAGGAAGTGGGAGCCTGAAGCTGTAAAACCTCTCACAGCCCGAACAGGAAGTGGGTGCCTGAAGCTGTATAACCTCCCACAGCCTGAACAGGAAGTGGGAGCCTGAAGCTGTAAAACCTCTCACAGCCTGAACAGGAAGTGGACGCCTGAAGCTGTAGAACCTCTCACAGCCTGAAAAGGAAGTGGGAGCCTGAAGCTGTATAACCTCCCACAGCCTGAACAGGAAGTGAGTGCCTGTAGCTGTAGAACCACCCACAGTCTGAACAGGAAGTGGGTGCCTGAAGCTGTATAACCGCCCACAGCCTGAGCAGATAATGGGGGCCTGAAGTTGTAGAACCACCCAAAGCCTGAAGAGGATGTGGGAACCATTAGCTGTAGACCCGCCCACAGATTGAACTAGAAGAGGGAACTTGAAGCTATAGAACCACCTACAGTCTGAACAGGAAGAGGAAGCCTGAAACTGGCTTTGAAGAGCATTCTCTGTGAAACAGCACGGTGAGAAAACTCATCTAACAGCGTGAGCTCTGTTACTCTTGTCAACATTTTTTAGTAATATTAAAATCAAAAACTTATCATTAAACCACATACAATGAACTTGATACAAATTGTGTCTAGCCATATGAACTGGTGCAGTCACACACATCCCACAATCATACTGCTAAATAACTTATCCCATACATCCAATTCATGACATTGCCTCCCACTCAGCCAAGCCAGCATCGCTCTGCTCTGTACTGAGGAGGGGCAAACACCCCAAAACGGCTGTCTACATATGGGTGATGCTGGCTTGGCTAATATCCCTTTTGCTTTCCAAAGACCCAGTGGGTTAAAAGCAAATTGAGGATTTGTTACAACCAATAGAGGGCGCTAGAGCTTCTCAGCTCCTTTCCCATAATGCCTTGTGATATTATCTATATATACAAATCTAACACTGCTTCTCCCTCACACATAAAAAACCCGAAACCATAAACATTTCTTAAACGTTTCTTAGCTACAGAACACCCTGAAGGGGAGCGTTTAAGCCTAAAATTATCTGTAAATCGGTTGTGAGCACTACAGTATAATTTCGCATGTTTATTCATTTTAGATTGTTCTAATTGTGTGTTTATAACTTTAATATCAGAAATTTAAAATTTTAATTTTTCATTTTGATTTTCTTATTGTGGGACAGCAGAGCGAGATCAGTGGGAAAAAGTTTCATGGCCGTCAAGAGGAGCAGCTCGTATCATAAAAGAGCTGGTTGGTAGGGAAAAAACTCATTCTTTCACCGCTCCACAGAAAGCTTGGTTTAAAGGGAATGTGTCATCAAAAAATGAGTCATTGTTTAAGTCCCGTTTTTAGGTTAAACACATTTTTTAGGAATTTTTTATTTTTATTTTTATTTATCATATCACTTTCAATATTTTTTAATAATTCTTAAAGGGGTTTTTCCACGATCTAATGTTGAGGTGGATATTTAATCACTTTTCTATATATATGTCATTAAAAAAAGTGAAGCCTGTGAGATCTACAGCATTGCTTACATGCCGTTGGTTTCCTGACAGTTTACATTAGACACGACCAGGAGCTGACAGGAGCTGATCTGGCCGTGCTTGCGTATTTGCACTTATTATCTGAAGGCAGGGAACATGAACGAGCTTTGAAGGGACTGGGGAGAAAGATCCTTTGTCTTTTGTATAGAGAATCCACTGGTTGTAATGTAATTATCTGAGTAAACATGTAGATGCTCCCTAGCTCTCTGCTCAGCCCCTCTTCCCCTGCAGCCCTTCTGAAGGAATGAAAGCTGAGCTTATCTTCTCTGCTGAGCAAATAAGAGGGAGAAATAAAAGGTGCACAATACAGTTCTCCTCTGGGGATTAGCAAAACAATGTTTGCTCAACTACAGAGACTGAGTATCAGGAGCGTGCATGGGAAGTGGAGCGATGACATCACAGAGGAGGTACTTGTTTTTTTAAAAACAAAAACAAAATTTCCCCTTTTTTTTAAAAGCCTCAAAGGGGGTATCAGCCTTTTTGGGTTTTGGGGAACCACTTTTTGGGAAAAAACCCCTTTAAGTTTGCATTTTTCATTTTGGGCCCACTAGGGCCTTTTTTGAAATTGCTTTAAACAGCAACAAGAATGCTTTACGCAGGTTAAAGCAAAAATAGGAACTTAAGCTTACTCGGGCCCCTTTTTCATTTTTTTAGGAGGTTTTCAAAGGCCCCTGTGACCTGAGAAGAAGTAAACTGGGGCAGGGGGGGAAAGGGGGGGGGAGCTGTGACTATCTCCTCTTGGATGGGGGAACCTGCTTTTCTATTCACATTGTGTCCCCCTTCATTTTGCCCCTTTTTGTGCTAAAAATGGGGCAGAAAACCTAAAAAATCTTTATGTACAAACAGGGGGGGTTGTCAACTTTTTAGGTTTAGTTGGCCAAATTTAAAACGGGGCGGGGACTAAGGGGTTATTAAAAAATTTTGAAATTGATATGGAAAAAAAAATAAAACCCAAAAAATTCTTAAAAATTGTTTAAAGAAAAAAATTTAGTTAAACAAAATTAAATTTTTGATGAAACTTTCCCTTTAATAAAGCACTTTGTCAAAACTTTGGGCAAAAGTGGGGGTTTTCTTAAAATTTTTTTCGTGACTCTTTCCCCGGGAAATCAGCAATAAAAAATGAAAAGCCGGGAATCTTTGACCACCTCAAACTCGGAAAGCCAAAAAAACAATTTGGAGTTCAAAAAAAGCCCCTTAAATTACTTTGAAGCCTCTGCAAGAGCAGTTGTTTTCTGTTGTAAAACCAAAAGACCTAACTAGGAGAACTGGGAAAAACCCGTCAGAAACGTAAAAAAATTGTGGAAATTAATTCAGGCAGGCAGCGTTATTTTTTTTAAAATTTTGATTTTTTAAGGAGACTTTTTTTTTTTGTTTCTTTTTATGACATGTGAATCACCTGAAAAGTATTTAAATTTTCCGAACATTTTTTTATTTTTTTTCCCTCCTTGCTTTTCCCAACAGTTGAAACTTTTTTTTTTTTTTCAATGAGCAGTTGGTGGGCCTCCTTTTTTTTTAGACAAGTTGAATTTTTTTGGGGGAAAATATTTTTAAAGTTAAACATAAATAATTTACAAAAATTTTAATTTTTTTTTTTTTTTAAAATTTTTTTTTTACCCCAAACACTTTTTCACCAAAAAATAACTTGTTAGTTTAAATTTCCCAACGGGGTTTTTTTCAGTCGTGGGGATATTTTAATATGTTTATTTTTTTTTGTGTGTTTAATATGTGCAAAATTATTTTTTATTAAATATTTTTATTTTTTTATTTTTTTTTTTCCCCCCCCCCACTTTTTATGTTTTTCACTTTTTTTTTTAATTTCCCCTGAAGGGAGAACTGTGTACCCTTTTTTTTTCCCCTTTGTAAGTTTTTAAAACAATTCATATTTGGTTTTAAAAAATTATAATCGTGTCATTTGACTCAGGCTTGATCAGGAAACACACAGTCGGCCCCGATCGGGTAGGTTCCCAGGCTGACTGTGCAGAAATTCCCCCCCGGGTTTTTTTCAGGTCCCCCGGGCGTTCCGATCACCCACAAACAGGGGGAAAACCCCTTTTTTTTTGCTGCAGTGGGCGAAACCCCGGCAAAACAAAGGGTTAAAGCACCCGGGGGGGCGGGGGTTCCCCCCCTCCCCGGGGCTCCCAAGGGCTGGCTGGGATCGGGGTGGTAGTAAGCCCCAATCCAGCGCTGTGCGGGACTGGAGCTGCAAACTCCGATGTCTGCAGCGAGGCAAAAAAATGTCGCTGCAGACAAAAGACCTGAAATTCCCACCCCAAAAGGCGGTGGGCGTCATTAAGGAGTTTTATGCTTTTTAGGTGATTTCTTGATATGTTTCTTTTAGTAAATTTCCACAAAATTCATTTTTTTTTTTTTTTTTTATTTTTAAAATTTTTTTTTTGTTGAAGGGGAATTGGACATAAAAAAAAGGTAACAATTTCACTACAAAAATAGCAAAAATTTTAAAAAAGGTTTTAACAAAGTTAGTGGGGGAAGGGAAAAATACATCTTCATAAAGGGATAAAAACCCCAAAGTCAAAAGTAAAAGAAAAATTAACCCGAAGAATCCGTTTTCCCCCAATTTCATTAAGCCCCCCCCCTCCCCCAAAAACCCTCCCCCAAAACCCCCAAAAACCCCAAAAACTGTGAACCCAACATCCCCAGAGCACCCGCTGCCCCCCTGGGCCCCCCCCCCCTCCCCCGTCTTTTTTCCCCCGAAGGTACCCCTTTTAACTTGTCATTGGGGGCCGCGGGGCCCCTGCCCCCGCGGCCCCTTTTCCCTTTCCGCCAGGGCCCCCGGCGGGCATTCGGGGCACCCGCGGCCCAAACCCCCCCTCCCCTCGCCGGCCCCGTTAACCCGGCCCCCCTCCCGGGGAAAAGGGCTTCTTTTCCGTCCCGGCCCTCGTGCCCATGCCGCCCCCTAGCGCCCCGCGGCGGGCCCCCTGGTTTAGATTTAAAGGGCCCGTGGTTTCCCATATAAAGATCCCCCCTCCCGGACCTTTTTGGCCCGATTGTTTGGGGTGCTTAGAAGTGAGTTTGGGGTGGGCCCTTTATTCCCTATTCTTATCCGTGTACCATTTCCCCTTTTTCTATTTTTCCCGAACCCTTTTTTCCTTTTGCCGCCTGCCCCGACCGTATGTCCGTCTCTGACCACCCAACCTCTGCCGCCTTTCCCCGGGCCTTTTTGCCTTTTCCCCGACTACCCCCTCTGGATTAAAGATTCTGTACCACCTGTAAACCCCCGGGCCCCCACCGCCCAAACCAAATCAGTCCCGGGGTAACGACCTGGGGGGCCCCACGCCGCCCGCAAGTCCATCCCGCTTTTTCGGCGGGCTCTGGGAAAACCGGGGGCTACTTAAAATTCCCTTCCCTGGGATGGCTTGACAAACCCCCGCTTGCGGTGGTCCAGCGGATCCACCGTTCCCCTCCCCAACCCCCAAAGTTCTAAAAAAAATAAGGGTTTTGTTTTAATTTTAAAACGGCTATGGGAGAGATCCTATTTCCTTTCTTCGTGTAGATTTTGGAGATGAATAGCTTCTTTTTTCCCGGGAAAAAAACCCCTTTGGACCCCCGCATCCTTTTTCCCTTTCACCCCTCCCGTTTTTTCCCTTTTTTAAGAAAGAACCTTTTTTCATTAATTCTATACCTTGTGATTTTTGGGTTTGCTTTTAGTAAAAAGCCGGGGTGTCTTAGAATACTTGGGTTTTTTCCCCCCAAAGCAATGTCAAAATGGCCCCCTTTTTCGGGAAAACCCCAGGCTATTTTTCCTGTCCTTTTTTCGGGGTCTTCTTAGTTCCAAATTGAAACGCACCCCTGGGGGTTTCTAACAATATTGGAAATTTTCCAGGTCCCTTAATAAAAGGTCGGAAACTTGAAAACCCCCAAAAGTTGTTGATATCGGGGCAGGACCACATACTGAAAAAGTTTGGGCCCCTTTTCCAGGTCCCCTTCGGAAAAAGCATGAAAAAATTTTGGGGCCGTCTCCCCCCCCCCCCCCCCCCCCCCCCCCTGAAAAAATTAAAGGGCTATATTGCTCTTGTGCAACCCTAAAAAAGGTCTCTTTTCCCTTTTTTTCGTTGACCCCCCTTGGGGAACCCAAATGTTTGGGCCTTTAATTTTTTGTCTAATAAATCTATATCTTGGATATGTTGCTCCCAACCTTTAACTTTTGTCTGCAATGCCCTGTTTCCTTTTTTCGTACAAAGAGTAAATTTTCCGAGAGTGAGCCCCTGCTTTCCCCCCCTTAAAGAGGTCCGGGAACTCCATTGGGTCCCTCAAAATTTTTCAAATTAGTTACATTTGCTCTACAAAAAATTTTCCCGTTTTGTTTGTATTTGGAATATTGTTTGGTCTCCCAAATGAAATTTTTTCTTCCAGTTCCTGCCAGCAAAAAAAAGAGCCACAACCCCAAAAAGAATTTTCCCCCAAAAGTCAAAAACCCCTTTTTCTCCAAATTTATGGAACAGTTTCTTCTCTCCCCCCGGGCGGAAAAAAGGGACCCCTCCCATAATGGGAAAAACCCTGAAATGCACATGGGGGTCCCCTGAAAGTTTCCTAAAGGACGCCTTGTACCCAAAAGTAGTTTTCAAAACCACACTCTGCCTGAAACTCGGGGGTTTGCAACCCCCGGGCAATTGGGGGCAACGCCTACAGGGTTTTTCCCGGGTTTTGGCCAGTGAGCTTCCAAGTCAGTGTTGGAGAAATAACTTGTACCCTCACCCAAACTCAAACATTCCGTCCATGGCCCCCAAAATTGTATAGCCTAATTTTTCCGGACTTTTCCCCCCCCCCCCCCCCCCCCCCTTAATCCTCCCCACCATCATTTTTGTGGTAGCTTATGAGACTTTGCCCCTCCAATGAACTTCTAATGCCCTACTAGAAAATTAATTCTGTGTGTCTGAGCAAAAAGGGGGAGATTCGGAAGGGGGAAAAAAGCAACCTCGCAAAGCTCCCCATCTAATAAACGAACTCTACCCAGTATAGTAGGGGAAGGTCTTTCCATCTGTCCTTCCCCAACTTTTTGGGCCCAAAAAGGGGAAACCCCGGGCCAGTCAGGGCCCCTTTTCAAAACCATTTTGATCCCTAATAAGTATGGCCCACCACCTCTCCCCTCTTCTCTTTTCCAGCTTCCCCCGGACCCAAAGGCAGCATTGACATTTTCTTTTTTGATTTTTAAATCTGAAAATTCCCCAAATTTTTCCAAATTACCCGCACTCTGTTAGTGTTTCCAGGATTCCCCATAATAGAAGCTATCATCGCAAAGCAAGTAGCTTTTATTTCCCTTTTTTTACCCACTTTTTATCCCTTTCAAATGCTGTCTCTTAATTGGTGGATAGCTACGTTCCCGGGCAATACTGAACAAATAGGTAGAGAGGGCATCCCTATCCCCCTTTTGTAAATGACTCGACAGGAAACCCCCCGGGAGTGGAATTTGGGCCTGAGGGATTTGTACATCCTAGGGGTAGTTTCTAAAATTTTCCCCTGTAAAGGCCCATCCTGTCTAGTCAATATTTAGCCAAATTCCCAGTTGAATTATGGGGGGGCTTTCTCCGCATCTTTCCAGAAAAACCGGGAACCCACCCTCTTGGAGCCCGTTCTAAGCATCCTAAACCCATCAAATCCCTTACATTCTTAACCCCAGAAGACTCTTTAAAAAACCCCATTTGATGGGTCCTATTTGGGGGATTAACTTGATAATCTATTCGCACTACTTAAATATTATCTTGATGTCTTGGTTGATCAAGGAGATTGGGGCGAAAATTCCCCCTCTTCCCTGCTAAAAGGGGTTTTCCCGCCCCCACCACTCTACCGAACCCCCCTAACCAAATCCAAAACCTAGAACTGCCAAAGCCTCATGCCACTATCTGTTTTCTCCCAAACCTGCCTCTGCCTTGACACTGTCGACATAAAACCCCAATCCTCCCCCTCCCTCTGCATCAGGATTTGGGGCCCTTTCCTTTTCCCCTCTACCTCACTGATCAGACTTAAAACATCCTCACTCCTGCCCACCTCCCTCTCACTCTGCCCCTTTTGTTGGTGCCCCCGGGGTTTCATTTCCTGGGTCCTCTACTTTTCTCTAGCTACACCCTTGGCCCGGGTCAGCTCATGCACACACGGTTTTAAATTTTCACCTGTAGCTGATGTCCCCAACTCACATCCGGGCCAGGATGTAACCTCTCTTCTCCCGGATCCCTGACTGTCTTTCATCCATATCCTCCTTTTTCTCCTCTGGCCTCCTAAAACTAAACATGGAGAAAACGGGATTCACCAGCTTCCCACCGTCTCCCTCTATCCCCCCACCCGATTTCTCTATCACTGTCAATGACTCTACACTCTAACCGGTCCCGCAAATCCGCTGCCTTGGGATAACATTTGACTCCTCCCTTTCCTTTAAGCCACACATCCAAGCTCTCACCTCTGCTGCCGCTTCCACCTGAAAAATATCTCTCAAATCCGCTATAAAAATGCTTGTCCATGCCCTCATCATCTCCCACCTAGACTACTGCAACATCCTTTTCTGCGACCCTCCCATCCACACTCTCGCTCCCCTTTAATTCTCCTCAACTCTCCCCCCGTCTTTTCCACCTCTCCCTCCCCTACTCCTCTGCTTCTCCCCTCTGCCAATCCCTTCACTGGTTCCCATTGCCCACAAATTTTTCAATACTAACCCCCGACCACAAAGGCTCTCCATGACCTCTCCCCCCCAACTTTTCGCCTTAATCTCCCTACCTCCCCCCATGCAATCTCCCCCCCTCACAGGCCTTCTTCTCTGCTCTCCCTACGCTCCTCACACAACCCTCTCCAAGACTTTTTCCCCGTGCTTCCCCAAACCTGAAAATCACTGCCCCCCAAAACATCAGACTCCCCCCACCTTTCCCCCGGTTTTAAAAAACAAAACCCGAAAACCCATTTCTTCAGGGGGCCCATAACCTACAATAACCCGCTGCCACTCACCCTCACAACAGTTACCCCCCCCCTCCTTCTCTTCCCTCCCCCTTTTTGTAACTGTAACCTTTGCAGCACTCCCCTGCCCCTTGTTATTTTTTACTGTTTCCATTGCACTTTTATGTATGTAACTCCCTTGAATGTGCGTCGCCCTAATACTAACAATGCTAGAAAATAAATACTAATTTAGATAGAGCTAAAAAACAACTCTAATCCTACTCCCAATAGCGCATCAGTAAATAGGAAACAGTCCCACCCGACAGACTGCGCTGCGGCACACGTGTCCTGCTATAGGAGTAGTGGCTGTAGCTCCAGTGCATCCACAATGGGGGGAGGGTTTAGTAGATAAATGAAAATTCACCTTCTTTCAACATGAAAAAATAGAGGGCAAATATAGATCACAATATACAAGCCGAGCGCCCCGTCCGGCGCCGACACGGCTGATGCGTGTCAATGTCGCGCATGCTCAGTGACATCACAAAGAGAAACTTAGAAATTGTTGGCGTCTATTAAAAAGTTCTGTTCTAGTATTAGAACAGGTTTATGGGTGTATTGGCTGCAGAGATTTTTTGTACCCTAAGACACTTTGCTCTATGTCCATCCAATAGGTGGCGCTGCAGAGTCCTAGCTCATTTCCCATGAACACTTTAGAATACAATTATACATTGTCTGTAGATTGTTAGAGTCTAGAGCAGGGGTCTGCAATGTCGGCTCTCCAGCTGTTGGGAAACTACAACTCCCATCATGCATTTATATAATCTATATCAGTCAGCATGATGAGAGATGTTGCAGACCCTTGGCTAGAGTGTAAGCCTTTACACAGTTGTTAGTCAATTAGAGTTTCAATTGTACTTTGCTTGGTCTCATGTTATGTAAGTGACCCCCTGGAATTATTCCCACTTTATCCAATAGAACTTATCCTCCAGCCCTCGCTCCGGCGGGACTTTGTCATGACTAAGAGGCTCGAAACGCATAGACATTAGTAGGTGTCTGTCTTTGTTGTTTTTTTTTATTTCAATATATTTTATGGAGATATGAAATCAAGTGCATTTTATATGAATACACGGAGCGAGTGCTGGAGGACAAGGTCTATAACGTGCCAGTACTGACACCTACAGCCGGGAGTCTCTTCCCTGCACCGCATCATACGCTCTCAGCCTGGATTTTGAACTGAACAGCACTCGGTGAGCGGATCTATTTTTTCTTTATATATTATCCTGGATTAGTTTCAATTTAAAACTAATAATAATAATAATCTATCAAATAGCTTCGATTTTAGAAACGTGCAGTTCCTGTGATGACCACCAGAGGGACACAACTTACATGGATTTCAATAGTTGGAATATTTTGTTAGTGAGTGTTGTAATATTGGTGTGCGGTCTGCGCTGTCTATAACCTCTCACCCCCTCTAGTTCATACTTACCATCTCTCCCTGATCATCAAGGAGACTCCCTGAGAAGGGGGAAGAGTTGGTAAATCTCCTGCTATGGTAGGTTTCATGTCAGATAGTGAGAAAAACATGCAGATGTGTCTTTTTATATAGTGTATGGAAACTGCTGGTTAAAGAAAACCTTGTCCTATGAATATAATAATTTAAATGAGGTGTATGAGGCTGAGCACCTAAGAAGTAATCAGATATATACAGTGGCCACAGTGCAGCTATTAATTAAAATTGGGCTTTTTTCACATCTTTATGGGACAGAATTGCTATATTCCGCACTATATACACTAGTGCAGCAGATATGGCTGAAAAGGGGACAAAGTCAAAAATTGACAATGTTTGGTTAGTTTTAGCCTAATCCTATATGGCAGCTAATCCACTGTATACATCTGAGCTCTATTTTACGGCTTTAGGTTTTCTGTATATAGTGGTAGGTGTGTCAGGTAAAGCTCATGAGACCTGCCCTGACATCACCTGGTGCAGCAGGGACCACATTGTAGCTCGGACTCCAGAAGGAAAAGCCTGAATTTGAATTGGTGTGCGACCCAGCATGGATGCAGGTTAGGAGATCTAATGTACAGTAAAGCTGAAGGACACCACAAAAATTTTCAGCTTTCCTCCAAAGCTGTTAAAAACAATACCAAAAAGGAAATGTCCTAAAACATAACTTTTAATAATCAATAAGGTTTAAAAAACTATTTAATAACAGACAATCTATTCCTACTAATCCCGTATATCAAAAAATAAGGGGACAATTGTTGTATCTATCAATTTAACATCCTATAGTCAGAAACCATATATATATATATCCCTAATAGTAATACTCTTGGTGGTCCGACCCAAAATAGGCGTCCCTTGTCCCGGAACCTCACTCCTAACCTACTACAAACCCCTAATATCCCTTGCAAAAAATAATTAGGGAATAATTAGGTTCTTGTAGTAGCATTAAGAGGTGAGGTACCGGAACAGGGAAAACGCGCCCTTTTTCGAGCGCATGTCGCCTGCATTTCTTGAGTAGGGAAAAGCGAGGGTCAGCATAGGATATTGCATCCTTATATATGGATATTTTTGGCTTTCCCTTTAGTACTTGTTAACATCATAGAGATTTGACAACAAAAGGGACACCAATAATACTTTGGATCAACAAACCGTAATCCTTGAATTATCCCATTGGATACATTTTCGAGTAACTGAAAATGTATTTTATTTTTTATATTTTGTATATTTTTAATGCATATCGATTAAATGTGATATTTTAATTGGGTTTCACTATATGCTGTGATATAATGCTACTACAAACCCTAATAATCCCTCGCAAAAAATAATTAGGGATAATTAGGGTTTGTAATAGCATTAGGGTGCAGTTCCGGACAGGGACGCCCTTTTTGTGGCGACCACCCTGTATTACAATAAAGAAATATATATAATGGTATTCCTGACTCTATAGATGTTATTATGGATAAGATACTACAAGTCTGAGTCTCCTTATTTTTTGATATTTGGGATTAGTAAGAATAGATATTTTTGTCTGTTATTAAACAGTTTTTTAAACCTTATTGATTATTAAACATCATGGGCGACATGTATGATTCTCGCCACGTCAGAGCGTACGTTTCCGCTAGTTTTCTGGTGAAATTTGCGCCTCATGTATGTCAGTGCCGAGTTGCGATCATACATGCGGTGTAGACGTTCCCACGGCCGCGCCTCGCCAGTGTGTGAGGCGGCTAGTGCGGACTTAGCGCAGTGCGGGCTGCGCCTAAAATTCACCGTCGAGGAGGAGTGTGCTCATAACATTCGGGAAAAGTCCACCGCGCCTCGCCAGTGATGTGAGGTCGCTGTGCGGAGAACTGCGCCGTACATGTCATTCCGACTCCGAGCCAAGGCTGGAAAACAGCGCAGAAAATCATTAAAAGAGGTCCGAGCGGAGTATGAAAAAAAAAAATCGCCTTATAAAGGCTGTAAAACATTCTCTGAAAAATAGCTCAAAACCGACAAAAAAAAATACATAAATAAAATCACTTTTCCAAAACATGCTGAGAAGCGGCGCAACATCGTGAATTTGGACATTGAAAATTGTCCGGGAAATACAGTATTTTCAAATTCTGTAAGCTCTTCTCATTGGTTCGGCCAGTAAACCAGCCCATCAGAAAAGAATTCGACAGTGACTCCATTAAAACCTATGGAGAAGAAGATGACCAATCAAATTCAAAGGCGAGAGACCAGTTTCATAAGACATAAAAAATGGCAGAAAAGGATGCTGATTGGCGTGAGCACGGGGGCTTGGCTATCCATCCAATCAAAGCAGCGAGCTACTTCACCATTGTAGCTCTTTGGAGAGATCGGCGCCATTCAATCTACGACTCTCAAGCGCGAGTGCGGCATGGAGTATGATGAAAAAAATCACTTTTTATAAGTCGTAAATCATTATCAGATAAGAGCTGAAACCTTCTCTAATAAATGAAATCATTAAATCCCAAACAACGCGTTTGTCGCCGAGACCGGCACCCCCCTACATCAAGGAATTGCAATATATAGAATTGCGGGAAATACAGCTTAATTCAAATTGTTTAAGCTCTCTTCACAGTGTTCGGTGCACAAAACCAGCCAATCAAATAGGAGCTGACAGTGGCCCATACTAACCTATGGAGGGAGTATTGACCAATCAAATATGGAGCGACAGGGAACCATTTACTAACCAATGGAGATTTATTAGACCAATACACATTCAAAAGGCAGGACATTCAACAATACAGTCAAAAGGCAAGAAAAAGAGCTGTTGGTTGAGCTAGCGGGGGCTTTGGCAATCCCGACCATCAGAGCTGCTAGCTACTTTCTCATAGAGTTCTATTGGAAAAGAAATGCAGAGCGAGCTCTGTTTGTGATTGGCGTAACTTAAAAAGAGGCGCGTTATTTTGACCAATGGGAGAGCGAGCGAACCCTTATGGGTTTTCCTTATGCAATCAGGCATAAAACAGTACATTGCCGAAATCAAATGTATAGACTGCCGAAAGTTGTACCGATGGTGTAATATACAGAAACAATGCACACAACTGCTCGGCTCAGCTACATGTGCTCCTATAGTCACAAAAATTAGCTGAAAACAAGAAGAGCCCTTTACCAATAAAATGCAGACTATAAAGGATTGTCTCTCCCTACATAGTTTCATGCTGCATGAATGAAATACTCTGATCACTCTCACTGAGTTCAGACTGACTAATTTGCATACAGCTCCATGCGTTGAATTCAACCCTGAGCTTTCAGTTGCTAAATTAGATCAGATTAGCTCAGAGCTTCACAAACTGCTCACAGAAGGCTTAATTGATCCCTCAACAAAAGCCCCTAATTTACACGTTCTGTTTATTTTACATAAATCAAGCTTAATTTAACTGCCCAGCAGCACAGAGCACCCCCCCCCCCCCCCCCCCCCCCCCAATGCTGGACCTGTGTGATACATCACTCACTGCTATCTCATAGAACAAACAGCAGGGGGAGAAATGTCTTACAGGTCAGTTACTGAGGGACTGAAATAGCCACGGGGTCATAAACCACTTGTATCTCCTAGGGAAAACACAATGAACAAAGCAATAAATTTGGACAATGGCATTATTTTGTGTTCCCTACAATATAGAGAAAGCTATTCTTTGTAGCGCAGACAACCCCTCACATAAAGAGGATTTATCACGTCATTCATTTGTCTTTTTTGTATTTTCAGTTTTCTCAGCTCTCCAAATCCAGGCGTTTCTTCCCCTCCCAGCTGGGTTCTCTTAACTGAAGGGGAATGACATCATCTCTCTTCAATGTTCATGCTCGCTCCCGAGTCTTTGTGTTTGTTTGAGATCTATGGGAGATGAATAGCACCCCTCCCTCTCTGTCTGATGTCCACATTTTCACTGTGCCGTTCCTCTCCCTATGCAGTCATATTTGTAAAGCTTTGTTGTTTACTACCACGCCCTGAATTCAGTCTAGAAAAAAAAAACAGTCTTCTATGAACTCAGAGCACTGATCTCTTCTACCTCTCACAGCTGGAGGTTTGCGTACAGGTAGAATCATTCTTCTTGAACAGAGTAGCCACAATCTGTCTTCTTCATATGTTTAACACGCAGGAGCAGTATGCACATAGCACAATTCTGCTCTTTTCTGATTGTATAAAGCAGCTGCAGTTTACTGTGGAGCTGCAGGCATGTGCAAGAGTGAAATGTTACTGTCCCCTTATTCTGATTGAGAGAGGCAGGAATGCGCTCTCCCCGGTGAATACGACTGGGGCCGAGCAGCATAGTAACATTATTTAGAGTCCCCTACCCACCGCCTTCAGCCATGCAGAACATGAAAGGAAGATGCGGAAATCCGACAGACACTGTCTGGAACTGTGTTTGCACAAAACGAAGATGAAGGGAGACAGTGAAAAACACAAAGACAGCATTGCAAATCGACATCCAACTTACAAAGTTGCTGCTTTCACTGTCCCCTTATTCTAAAGACCATTTAATGTAATGATACAACCCGAAAATACAGCAACAAAAACAGGATTCATTAGTAAGTGCATGTTCACACTGTGCTACTCCACCCAATAGATGGCTGTAGCTTCTACTTGTGTCCCATGTACTTAGATGAAGCCTTTATTCACACTCCGTAAGAAAAGATGCTAAAACATACTTACATATTTAAAGGAAAAAAACCCATGTAACTTGATGCGATTTTTGTGTATTTAGGCATCAGACATAGAACATGTGTCATTGGTGCATTTTTGCAGTCCCCATTGACTTCCATTGAACATTATGCATGGAGGAACATGCGTCAGAGTGTGGGCTTCCCGACCTACGCACGATATAAGATGTACTACTTGTACTCATTAGAGTATATAGCAGCACTTCTGGTTGACATGATGTATTATCTCCTGGCCATGTAACATCAGGCTCAGATGAATTGTGGAGCGATGTGGATTCCGATGTAATTACCAGGACGTGCAGGCACTTTAGCATGATCGTGATGAAACGAGACGTATATGGACTCACATTTTACTCCATCACGTTTGCGCATTTAACAATCATGTTGCCTTGTTTTGATGATGATGGTTTCTGACTCATATATGTACCCGCACTTTATTACATAAACATACAGTGTATGAATATATATATATACACAGATTAAGCCAGAAGTTTCCATCCACTATAAAATGACCCATCTGCAGGTTTCTCCCTCCCTCTTATATAAAGCCCTACTGCAGGTTTTTTCCTCACTAAAACGTAAACTGCTCAGACATGAAATCAGAATAATCTTCCCCCGGTTTAGGTCAATTAGGACAGACCAAAATATTTATAATTGCCAAATGCAGAATAATGAGAGAGAGAGAATTTTTAAGCATTTTAATTACATTCATGCAAAATCAGAAGTTCCTCCATTTCATTTGATATTTGGTAGATTTAACCCGTAAACCTGTAGACTTTCGGGGTCCAACACGTTTTGGATCCTTCCACAAGCTTCTACACAACTAGTTTGTAGGTGGAAATTTAGGCCCATACCTCCTGTCAAACTGGTTTCACTGATCCAATGTTTTGGGTCTCTTGCCACAACCGCACTTTTACAGCCTTATGCCCATACATGTCCATAGATTGAGATCAGTCTTTGAGTGATGGCGCTCCAAAACATTGACTAGGATCTCCTTAAGCCACTTGTACACAGTTTGGCAGGAGCTTCGCTGTCAATTGCCATTGGAAAACCCATCTCCACTCAAGCCTTTAACTTCTGGCTGAAGTCTTAAGAAAATCATCTTCTTCATGTGCCATCTGTCACGTCAAGGAGGTGCAGATAGTGCCCTGGTCTGCCACCCAGCCCACTGTCCCTGCCTACCTATGGCGTGCTGCCCTAGGCGGCAGAACCCCAACATGGACGAAGCCCCTACGCTGCAAGTCAGGGCCGTCAGGGAAAAGCAGTGTCAAACAGTCCGGTCGGTAAACGTACGGGAACTTAATGTGCCAAAACGTAGGCCAGAAAAGAATAGTCAGGAACAAGCAAGGGTCAAACACGGTCAGGAGTGCAGTACAAAATCAGAGGCAAGCAAGCGAAGGTCAAGAAACAAGCTGGGGTCAGAAATCCAGAGAACAACAACAGACTGTGAAAGACAGGAAACAGGCATAGGGAACACCTTTTGTCAGGCCAAAGCCTGGAGGAATCTGAAGGGAGGAGTTAAGGAATGTCTGCCGGGACACCGCCCCCGCAGCTGATTGGTGCAGGCATCCGGGCCCCCTCACGATTAGGTCCTAAGACTGTCACTCTGCTCAGAGACAGCAACTCTCCCAGGGTGGTCCCAGATAGACTTCTACTTAACCCTCGCAGGTCGATGTGCATAAACAGTGCGGAAGGCTTGCCCAGACGAACGACCTGACACATCTCATTTTTGTGAAGTGCCACCATCCCCTCCTTGCCAGCAAATAACACCAACAACATGATGATTCCACCTACGAAATTTGCGACCGTTGGTTGGGTCTTCTTAGTCTTCCAAGCCTTCTCTCTTTTCCCCAGATGTAACGATGGTCATTATTGACAAACAATTTAAATTTAGTTTTTGGTCAGACCACAGGACATACCTTCCAGAATGTAGTGTCTTTGTTCCTGATGAATTTGCAACATTAATCTGGCTTTTATATTTTCATTTGGAGTATGCTTCTTCCTGCAAGCGCCTTCAGCCCAGCTTACAGTAACTCCGTTTCACTGTAGGATTAAAGATACAAACCTAACCAGCTTCCCCAGCATCTTTCACAAGGTCTTTTGCTTTTTGTTCTGGTTGATATGCACATGTCCGTGACCAAAACCACGTGTCATCTCCTGAGACCACCAAACCTGTCTCTCCTTCCTGAGCGGTATGATGGTTGGACATTGCCATCTCTATTTGTACCTTGTGTATAATCTTTTGTACACAGATAACGAGGCCCTCCTTCAGGTATCTGAAATTTGCACCCACAATACTCTTCTGATATCTTTGGCTGATTTCTTTTTGAACTTTCCCATATGTTACACACAGAAGTAGCGTGTGTTTTCTGGTGTCCATTGAAAATAAAAACACCACAGGTGTGTCTCTAATTACAGATGTTGCCAAATAAACCTAACAGAACTTCCAAAGATCTGGCATCATCATGTGGGTTGGTACCAATTGTATAAAAGGACGAGTAATCCGACATATGGAAACTTTAACTTTGCGCATGAAAGTAATAAAAATGCTTTAAAAAAATTATCTCTCTCTTGTATTCTGCATTTGACAAATATAAATAATTTGGTTCCTAAATAACCTAAAACGTGGAAGGGTTAATTCTGAGTTTCATGTCAAATTAGTTAGAAAAACCTGCAGATGGGCTTTATATAGAGGGAGGGAAAGAGAACCTGCAGATGGGCTTTTGATATAGTGGATGGAAACTTCTGGTTTCAACTGTATATATTATCACACAAAATTAAGTACACCCCTCACATTTCTGCAATTATTGTCTTCTATCTTTTCATGGGACAACACTGGGGATCTGACACTTTGATACAATATAATGTAGTCAGTGCACGGCCTGATGTTTTGGGGATGCTCTGAGCCTCTTCCTAATTTTTATAATTTAGCCTTTGTCAAAATCATTGAGATCCTCAAAAATCATTAGTAGGAAAAGTAACAGCTCTCCGATTTCTGAGAATGTGGGTGCTCAGTGCTTTGCAAACCCAGTAGCCATATGTAATAGAAGGCACACTGCACTCCTTCAATTTGAAATAAAATAAACTTTGCCCCTTGTTCATGATTTGTAGGAGTGCTGTGGACTTTCTATTACATAGGATCCTTAAAGGGGGATCCTTAAAGAAAACTGTATGATTTCCTAAGATTCCTAAGAGCTATGTATACAATTTTCTAATATACATGTATTAGAAATTCTGCTCCCATACCTCTTTTATACCAGTGCAGAAAGCCCCTAAGCAGAAATTAGAGAAAAAAATGGTACAACCCACATTCCTGTCCATAGTAATGGCTCCCATGGAGTACATATAGAAAAGAAGACAGTCATGTGACCACCACACACGTCATGTGACCCCTGTTATCCAGGTAATGGTAGTATATGGAGGAGCAGAACTTCTCCAGTATTACTACCTCCAGCGGCATCTTATCATGTGTCCACCACACAGGTCATGTGACCACCACACAGCTCATGTGACCCTGGTATCCGGGTAATAGTAGTGTATGGAGGAGCAGAACTTCTCCAGTATTACTACCTCCAGCAGTGTCTTATCATGTGTCCACCACACAGGTCATGTGACCCCTGGTATCCAGGTAATGATAGCGTATGAAGGAGCATAACTTCTCCAGTACTACTACCTCCAGCAGTGTCTTATTGTGTGAGCACCACACAGATCATGTGACCTTGGTATCCAGGTAATGGTAGTGTATGGAGGAACAGAACTTCTCCAGTATTACTACCTCCAGCAGTGTCTTATGTGTCCACCACACAGGTCATGTGACCACCACATAGCTCATGTGACCCTGGTATCCAGGTATTGGTAGTGTATGGAGGAACAGAACTTCTCCAGTATTACTACCTCCAGCAGCATCTTATCATGTGTTCACCACACAGGTCATGTGACCCCTGGTATCAGAGGTAATGATAGCGTATGGAGGACAGGAACTTCTCCAGTATTGCTACCTCCAGCAGTGTCTTATTGTGTGAGCACCACACAGATCATGTGACCCTGGTATTCAGGTAAAAGTAGTGTATGGAGGAGCAGAACTTCTCCAGTATTACCTCCAGCAGCGTCTTATCATGTGAACGACACACAGGTCATGTGAACCTGGTATCCAGGTAACAGTAGTGTATAGAGGAGCAGAACTTCTCTAGTATTACCACCTCCAGCAGCATCTTATGATGTGACCACCACACAGGTCATGTGACCCTGGTATCCCGGTAACAGTAGAGTATGGAGGAGCAGAACTTCTCCAGTATTACTACCTCCAGCAGTGTCTTATCATGTGATCACCACACAGCTCATGTGACCCTGGTATCCCGGTAACAGTAGAGTATGGAGGAGCAGAACTTCTCCAGTATTACTACCTCCAGCAGCGTCTTATCATGTGACCATCCCACAGGTCATGTGACCCTGGTATCCAGGTACCAGTAGTTATGGAGTAGCAGAACTTCTCCAGTATTACCACCTCCAGCAGCGTCTTATCATGTGTCCACCACACAGGTCATGTGACCCTGTATCCCGGTAATGATAGAGTATGGAGGAACAGAACGTCTCCAGTATTACTACCTCCAGCAGCGTCTTATCATGTGACCACCACACAGGTCATGTGACCACTAGGAGCAGAATTTTAAATACATGTATATTAGAAAACTGTATAATTTTCGATTACATACAACATAAGTGAAGACATTGCAATGTCGACAACCCTTATAAAGAAGCCCGTTTCTGAAATATCTGTTTTAGGAAATCATTGTGTTCCAATGGAACTATCCTGTAGCATCTTCTCTTGTATCTCTGTGTTGTGCTGTTCCTCTGTTTTTCCTCCTAGAAGTGTATTACTGAATCTGTCAGCTGGGTGTTACCAACTGGGGTGTGTCCCTGCACAGCCTGACATTGCCCGATCAGTGCTGACAGACAGTGTGTGCAGGGACACACCATTGGAATGGTAACACCCATCTGACTGATTCAGTCATACATTTCTAGGAGGAATGATAGAGGAACAGCACAACACAGAGATATAAGAGAAGAGGCTCCAGAATTGTTATTTCACAGGGAACACAAGGACTTACTTAAATGGACATCACTAAACTTGCCATCTTCCTGCTTCTAAAAAAAGCAACTTCAAGAACTGACTTGTTGATTGGTGTCTTATATTTACCCGTCTTGATAGATTATGACCTGATTACTATTACTATGAAATAGAGTTGGGTGTGCAATGGGGGCACTTGCTGGGTAGGAGCCACCCCAAAGCCTTCATGTTTTTATGGCTTGCCTATTGATTTTAATGGGTGCCTTTCAGTATTTAGGCTTCCCTTGGTGTTGACAGCTGATTGACGGAGGTCCCCACTGTAGAGCTTTCCTTGATTAGCTCGTCATTGAGGAAACTGTTCTTGGGTTCTCTTGAGTTTTCAACCATTTACAGGATTCTTCAGAAATCGGGAAAAAACAGACAAACTTACAGGACATCAGAGCCACACAAAACAGTATCTGGTGCCAGGACAGGTATTCTTCCTTGCATAAATCTACTTAGTTCTATATGTTGTATACATACTATACATCAAAAAGTGCTGAGAGGTCCAGGAGAGCGCTCACCCATTGAAGATCCTCGGTAAACTTGTGTCTTCCATATTCTTCCATAGATGCTACTAGCAAAACACCACAATATTTTTTATCCCATTTGTTCATACAGGTAAGTGACCTGTCCTTGTAATACACTGCCCATAGTAGGGGAGACCAATGCACCTAAAAATTGCCTACACATCAACCCAAACCAATTTATTCCTTCCAGATATTATTCAGCACATTGTTCCTCCACCGTGCTTCATTGACAAGTGAGGATATGGTTTCTTGCTTTGAAGGTCCACATACTGCTTTTATAGTTAATGAGATAATGTCACATCCTTTCAGACTTACAGAGTTAAAGGGGATGTATCGCTTCATCAGTTGGGCTGTTCTCTTGAAGCTTGATGCTCTCGCTTCCTGAAATCCAGGGGCGTTTCTTACCCTCCCAGCTCGGTGTTTCTTAACTGATGGCATCATCCTCTCTTCACTGTTCATGCTGGCTCCAGTGTCCCGTCCCCCCCCCCCCTCCACATATCACTGTCCTCTCCCTATGAGTCTTATTTTGTAAGAGCTGCTTACATACCACAGGCCTGCATTCAGTCTAAACAGTCTTCTACGAACTCAGCACTGATCTCTCACAGCTGGAGATTTGCTACAGTTGAATCCATCCAGAGCACAGATCGTCTCCCTTCATGTTTACATAAGGCACCGACGCACAATTCTGCTGTTTTCTGATTGTAGCAGTAGCTGCAGTGTCAATGAGGAGCAGTTAGCTGTATAGAGTGAAATTTTTGTCGGCCCCTTACACGCGGGAGCATTAAGGCACCGTGGCACAATTTTGCTGTTTTCTGATTATAGAGACAGCTGCAGTGTGAATGAGGAGGCAGCTAGCTATATAGAGTGAAATTGTTGTCGGCCCCTAATTCTGAGTGAGAGGCAGGAATGCAAGCTCTGTGAATACGGCCATCCAGGGGCAGAGCAGAATGTAACTTATTAGAGTCCTCAGCTAATTAAATGCAAGGAGGTGGGATCCGACCAGCACTGGAGAAGTTTGTTTACAGAAAACGAAAATAAGGAATACTGTGAATACAAGACAGCTTTGCTAATGACATCCAACTGCAAAGTTGCTTGTTTTCACTGTCCCCTTATTCTGAAGGCCATTTAATGAAATAATACAACCCCTTTATCTTAATACAATATCAGTAGCACTCTAGAAACACTAAAAAACAGTCAAAGAAGACAAAATAATTTTTGGAACAGCGTTTCTGCTATTATGAAAAATATGAAAAAATTTGAGGTTCGTAGTGTACACTTTTTATCAAACTGTAAATGCCCACCTACCACGGCATGTAGACCCCAATTCAGGTTGGCATTTACAGTTTTGATCAAAAGTGTACACTACGAACCTCAAATTATTTCATATTTTTCATATTAGCAGAAATGTTGTTCCAAAAATTCTTATGTCCTCTTTGACTGTTTTTAGTGTCTATAGAGTACTACTGATATTGTATTGTTTTTGTATAGCTTTTGCTGCCACAATAGTGTGCACCTATACATTTATTTTTCAAAACAGATGTGCTGACCAGATTTTGTATTTTTACAGAGTTAACTTGTCTTTAAAGGGTTGGCCGGGGCTTTTTTTTCTTTTAATTCATTAGGCTCAGTATGGGCTACAGTGTATATATAGGGTTTATTGATGTAATGTGTTTTGTATTTGTGAGTTTTATATGTTTCTTTTTATTACTGTGTCTATGACAATAAGTGATGACGTTCCATTTGGAGCATCTTCCCTTACTACTACATACACTATAAAAGAGGCGGCTGGTCTGATGACTATAGCACATGCGCACTAGTCAGGAGGCTGTCAATACTATAGTGTAGCCACCTGCAGCCTTCCCTGAATCCAGCACCACACTATACAGAGTAGTGGGACACAGAGGGTGGTGGGTGGCTGCACTATAGCAATAACGACCCCCTGAGGAGTGCGCATGCGCCATAGTCATCAGGTCAGCCAGATCTCGTATAGGGTATGCAGTAGTAAACGTTGATGTTCCAAATGGAATGTCCTCACATACTGCCATACACATAGTAATAAAAGTATAAAACACTTAAAGGGGTTTTGCCACAATCTCATTTCATACCTCCTGTATCCAGCTCTTCAGCTCTGTGTGCGTGTTTGACTTGTTTGAATTGCAGATCATGTGACTCAGCAGGATGACATCACCAAGCCTTTCCTCTCTGTAGCCAAAGAAAGGTCTGTTTATGTAAAGCATTGTGAGTAGCTGAGAGGTAAAGCTTTTGCCTCACAGCACAAGGGTTCTAGTTTCAAATCCCTGCAGGAACCAAACCTGTGGATTCTATTTCTCTTTATCAATGCACAGACCTGAGTGAGTTTTATTTTTTATTTATTTGCACTGTTTGACTAATAACTAAGGAGCACAGAGGAGGGGAGTAGAATGACAGCACAAGGGGTTTGAACACTCAGTGGCTGCCTGAGAGGAGAGGTGATGTCTGAGCATGTGCGACCAGGACTGAGGAGCTCCCAGCCCTGGTCGTATCCATTGGAGATGAGCTGTAAACAATGGATCACTAAAGGAGCCGCTAAAACAAAAATGGCGCAGAATTCTTAACAATGATGAATGGTGAAAAGGTTTATTATTTCATTTGCAAACTTCCCACGTCAATTTTACTACGTGGCAAAACCCCTTCAAATACATAGCACATTACATCAATAATGTCTATATATGCACTGTAGACCATAGTGATCCTAATTAATAATCATGATAAGGATTTGCCATGGAAAGCTCTCTACCATTTACAGAACATAATGTGCAGGACATCTCTTGGAAATCAATCTGCAGCATGCTCTGAAACCTAATCCTAATGCATCCTGCACAGTAGCTGCTTTAAAAACCTAGATAACTAAATAGAAAACAATAAAAAAAATTACAGTTTCTTTTGTTCATTCCACCTCCCTAAAAAACTAGCCCAAAAAGTGTTCAAACCCAAAATATTAGGAATGAAAACTACAATAAAACTCCAAAAAGTTACCAATAAAAACTACAGTCCAACTCCTCAAAAATCGTTGGTGAAATCAAAATAAACATTTTAAGTGTTATTTTTTCTCAACAAAAGTAGTAAAACATAAAAACTGTATGAATTTGTTATTCCAGAGCATAAAACTAACATATTACTTAGACCAATAGTTTACGCTGTAAAAATAAATCCTAAAAAACAATGGCTCAATTGCTGTTTCTTTTTTTTTTTTTTTTTTTGCTAAATTGGCCTCTCAAAAACTGAAATAAAAAGTGGTCAAAAAGTCATATCCCAAAAGTGTAGCAATAAAAACTAGAATAAAAATCTTCATAAAGCTTTGTTGATGTTAAAATAAACATTTAAAGGGGTTGTCTCACTACATTGATTCATCTCACCTCAGTCCTGTTTCTTGGTTTCATTTTGAATTCAGGGGTGTGTTTACTGGCTTCTACTAGGCTGCAGTAGAAGCCAGGTCTGTAGCTATAGCAACCAGTGCTGGCAGCCTATCAGCAGAGATCAAACAGGTTTGTAGCTATAGAAACCAGTGCTTGCAGACTATCAGGAGAGATGGAACAGGTCTGTAGCTATAGCAACCAGTGCTGGCAGTCTATCAGGAGAGATGGAACAGGTCTGTAGCTATAGCAACCAGTGCTGGCAGCCTATCAGGAGAGATGGAACAGGTCTGTAGCTATAGCAACCAGTGCTGGCAGCCTATCAGGAGAGATGGAACAGGTCTGTAGCTATAGCAACCAGTGCTGGCAGCCTATCAGGAGAGATCGAACAGGTCTGAAGCTATAGCAACCAGTGCTGGCAGCCTATCAGGAGAGATCACACAGGTCTGTAGCTATAGTGACCAGTGCTGGCAGCCTATCAGGAGAGAGAGAACAGGTCTGTAGCTATAGTGACCAGTGCTGGCAGCCTATCAGGAGAGATAGAACAGGTCTGCAGCTATAGTGACCTGAGGAGCTGATGCAGCCCATACAAGAGGGGATATCTAGGAATAGGTATGACACTATTAATGGACACATATTGCAAAGTGACTTGTTTTTGCAAGATCTTTAACATAAAAGGCAGCAATACCTGTAGTGAGACAACCCCTTTAAGTATTATTGTTTTACAAAATAATAATACATAACAGTGATATAAATTTGGTATTCCAGGGAATAAAGATAACATATCACACAGTAAATGCTGTAAGAATAAATCCAACAAAACAATAAAACAATGGCAAAATTAGCCTCCTACACAAGAACTCAGTAAACTAACTCCGGAAAAAAAAAAAAAAATCAGTCTTCCAAACTCTTATATCAATATATATATATATATTTTTTTAAAAATACGGCTTCCAGGAAAGGAAAACAACAAAAAGTGCCACTGCAGAGCTAAAAGCTTCAAATCAATGTATTATTCCCCAGAGCGCCATTGGGTTGGATGAACAATAAGTAGATACAGCGCAGAATAGAATATCTTACAAATTATCTGTGACTCAGAGAGCACAATTATCTTTTAATAGGTGTGTTCCCACCATTGACTTTGACAGGAAAGGGTCCGCACCCATGTCAGGAAAGGGTCCTGGAAATGTTGGCTCAGAATGGAGATCCAGTCAGGCACCGCTGCCTTGTACTGGGGACTCCCATAGAACAGAATGGAGAATCACATGCTAGTATGACTAGCTCTCCATTCCACAAGGCATTATGGGAAAGGAGCTGAGAAGCTCAAGTGCCCTCTATTGGATGTAACAAATCCTCAGTTTGCTTTTGACCTACTGAGTCTTCAGAAAGCAAAAGGGATATTAGCCAAGCCAGTATCAGCCATCTGCAGACAGCTGTTTGGGGGTTTTGCTCCTCATCAGTGCAGAGCAGAGTATACTGGCTGGCTGGGTGGGAGGCAATAAGTGACTCAGGAAGGGGAACATCTCTTCTTTCTGAACCAACAATTTCAATGGTCCGTTCCCAAGATAGGTGCAGGATTCAGAGGTGGGATCCCCACCTATCAGATTTTGATTGTATGTCTTGTCGATTTTCATCAAAATCTATGGCAGGAACATCCCTTTAAATACAATATGCTCAACTACATCTTTAACATTTAAGCTTGATTTACCATATTGTATTGTCATTGTCACTCTTTTCTCCATGAAACTAGTGATCTGCATTTGGGTATATACACTACACACAAAAAGTTAGGGATATTTGGCTTTTGCGATTCAGGGACCAAACACCAGCTGTGAATTTTGAGACGTGCAAAATGTACTGAAACAATGAACATTTGGACACGTGCAGAAATTTTTTATTTATTCTGAAATTTCAACCAAAAGCCAAATATCCCTATTTTTGGCAGTAGCATAAATATATTTACATGAATCACGTATAAATACTCTTCCTCTATGGTGACGATAGACATTCCAGCCTGCTGGGGCCCCTGTGCACATACTGTATGGTATGGTCAACTTCAGCCCACACCCATGTATTGGAATATTTTTTTCAAAAATGTTAACATACCCACACTAATACTATTCATGAGCCCCAACTGATTTTAAGAATAAAGGGGCCACAGCACTGATTTATTATTGGATCAGCTTCTAAGTTGTCCTTAGATGGTGCTCTTCCCCCACCCAACACTTGGGCCATGCTGCAGATTGAATGCTGCCCTTCATTCTCAGGGTCTGTTTTGGAACTACCACCAATCATAAAAGGATGGAGTATTCTTATGATGTGCCATCCTTTTATAAGTCGTTAATTTTGTGAATTCACATTTAAATACAATTTGTATGTATGAAACGTAAAATATTCGACTTACTTTTCAAGAGTGCAAATCCATTGTGTAGTCAATGAGTGAGCTTGTGAAGACGGTGGCCAAAGGTTTCACAAAAGCATTGTATCCAATAATTACAGCTTGAAGATACAAAGAAACTTACAAAATGGAATAGGTCTCTTTTTTGTGCCAGGTAGTTTTCTTCTCATTAAAAATGGACCCATATAATTCCAAAGAACAACAATGTCCCTCTCATGTGGTCACGTGGTTCTTATCCGTCATCCAAGGTCTTCAAAAATTCTGTTAGAACCAGATCCACTACTCAATCCATCCTCCTGTTCTCCAAGAATGTATGCCACAAAAATTGCCAAGCAATTCCACAAAATGATTGTAATCCATCTTGACCAGCGATTGTTCACCCGTAAATCCATAGCAGAATTTTTTAATTTGAAAGTCAAGTGATTATGATTTGAAGAGCTCGAAAAAAACCAACAGCTTTCCTCGATGAGTCCAGAAAGTCAACTGAGAAGTGATGGTTTATACATATAGAGAGGAGATAGGAACAGAGAGAGAGAGAGGATCAGGATGAGGAAGGCTGTGAGGAGCTATGATTAGATTTTTTTGATACTAGATATTTCTAGAGTGTCGTGAGGTTATTGGGTTTTAAAAAGTTGCACAATTACAAAAGAGAAATGTAACAGGTCCACATCTGAAGGACAAGAGAATCCAGTCCATTGCCCCCGTGTTCCATCAATGCCTAAAAACATCCAAATAATGCCTCCATCCGAAACAATTGCTGGACACTTGCAGATACTGTACATGAAATTTTATGGTAACGAGCCCTTCAACATTTGAAAGAGGTTTTTCAAGCCTCCCTACCACTTCCAACTGTGCTAATATAGACAACTACCCCATATTTAAAGGGTTGTCTAGCTACAAAGATTAGCTTTCAACATGTTGGGAACACTAAATGAAGACGTTTTCTAAATATATTGCTTTGTTCATTTTTTTTTGTTGAGTACGTACAAGTGATTTTATCACCTTCTGAAGGCTTTTTGGTTTCCCAAGTAACCGACCTATGTACTGCTTCTCCCCTGCTGTTTGATCTATCTGATAGCAGGGAGTGACGTCATCACACATGTTGGACAGCACAGAACTTCAGTCAGTGAGAGCTTGCTTGTTATATGATCTTTCAGACAAAAGACAGTAATTACTACTGTTTACTTTAACTCAGAAGCTTCCCTGGTCCTGACAGCATGAGATTTATCAGATTAGCAGAAGTCTGAATACACAGAGCTCATATGCTAATTACAGACAGCTTAACCAGGAAGTGACAGAGCAAAGCAGCATTATTTCATTCATGCATCCTATGAAACTTTGAGATGAGACAACCCCTTTAACTCTCCCATCGCCAAGGCTTGAGTGTTCCACTTCTGTATCCCACTGATAATGTCATGTTCTCTGGCTTGAGCCATTTCACCACAGGGTTAACCATGAACATGACGTCATCAGTATGGGGCGGGAACACTAGTGCTCTAGCAGCGCTGTGACGGTGGTGGTGGGAGAGGACTGTATGGGTAAATTTTCTATTTAAGCAAAGTGGGAGGAATAGGAAGATTTTTAAAAATGTTAAAAAAAAAACCTTTTACGTATCATGGCAATAAAGTTTTTTTTAATACTTTTAAAAATCATTGCTCTGAAGCATATCAAGCTCATTGTAGAAACAGAGAGGAGACATTTTAAAACTTTGACACATCCACTATTTGCTGATGGACAAATGTTCTATTATGGAGAATTTTTTCTCAACCAAGACAAAATTGTTGGTGAGTTGCCAACCTAAAGAAGACTTTGCTTCAGTTAACCCCTCAAATGACGAAGACATTTTACAATTTTTGTTTTTCTTTTTTACCTCCCTGTCTGCGAAGAGCCATAACTTTTTTATTTTTCTGTCAACATAGTGGTGTCAAGGCTTGATTTTGCAGGACACAATGTACTTTTTGGCAGAGCGACCACTGGTAGACGCATGATCTTGCAACTAGAGGGTCTTCGGCCGGAGACCTTTTGCAGATGCGCCGCCGAGGACCTGGGCTCGGTGGGGAAAAGCCACCTATATTGTGCCAGTAGTGATAGATTACTGACACTTACAGTAGCGGCTAGAATAGCTGCAAGGCAGCTAGGTATGGGGTGGCTCTTTCGGGACAGTTATAGTGTCAGGTGGGTGGCTGTCCCCGCATTCCAGGTCCCTGGGTTCCAGCCCAGATATTGGATAGGTCTCTGGAGACTTATTTAAGGCTTCCTACTCCAGGTGATCGGGGGGCGTGGTTGCTACCTGAATGTTTGGAGCTGCAGAACTGGGAAGAGAGCTCTGGCCCCCCCAGAGGCTATAAGGAAGCCTGATACAACAGTGAGGACACTGTAAGTTTTGAGGGGCTGTGCGATAGGCGCAGACCTCTGGACAGAGAGGGACTCTGTACGTTAGCAAGTGGCCAGACGGCCGAGGTGTTTTGTTTGTTTATGTTGTGCTAAGCCTGTACCTGAAAATAAAGCTGGCTGACGCCATAAAGAGAAGCCAGGTGTCGGTGTGCCAATATTCCATTTACCAAAGACGGCGATCCGTGAGCCCGGAGGGCGTCCAGATGAGAGTGGATCGTCATAACTTTTCATTGGTGCTATTGACCTACCATATAATGTACTGGGCAAAACTACCCCAAAATGCTATGTTTAGTGGAATGTAAAAAAAAAACATAATTGCGATTCTTTTGTGGGAGTTTCCATTTTCCGGAGTTCAGTGTATAAATGACATGTTATCTGTATTCTGCAGGTCGATACCATTCCATCGATAACAAATTTGCTTCAGTACTTTTTAACTAATAAAAACTTTTTCTATTTTTTAAATTTGCGTTTCAGCGACCAACAACTTTTTTGTCTTTTAATCTATGGACCTAAGTCAATGCTTGCACATTAACTTGATACCTATTCACACCAGCATGCAGAAAAGCCACAGTATAATACATGGTCCCATTTTTTTCTGTGACGTATAATGCACCAAACGAATGCGGTAGGTGCGTTGTTTGCAAGACTCAATACTTTTTAATATCGCCTAATATAAGGGGCATTCAGGGGGCATCACGCCACACGTAATATTAGACACATATAATCGGCAAAACCAGGCGCATTACTGCTCGGACAGGCAGACCTATCTCAACGTGCTCTGTCTGAGCCTGAGGAGTCGCAGTGCAGCTAGATTTGCTGTAAGGGGCAAAAATGTCCAATGTTTCTCAACTTCCACCAGTGCAATAATAAAAAGTTATTTATGATAATTTAATATGAAATTAAATTATTAAAATTTAATAAAAAATATTATCATATAAAATTATTATAAAAATATATAATATCCCACAAATATAAAAATATTTCCTATAAAATGTATTTAAATGTAATAGAATCTAAAACTAGTTTTATATTAAATAACCCCCTGATGATGTTTTTAAATTTTAAATTTTTACTATATTAAATTTGAAATTTACTTTTGCTGCTCTCACCCTTTATTCTACATACAGCGAGAGCCAGCACAGCACAGGTATTGCTGGGACCTGTGGTCCTCCAAGTAGGATCAGTCCCATAGTTTCTATTCACTGATATGCTATTCTAATTACTTCTCTTATTTCCAGCCTATCTAGAGCCTTTATACATGTTATGCGCATTACTAATGAGCTTAAAGGGGTTGTCTCACTACATCGATTCATCTTACCTCAGTCCTGTTTTCTTGGTTTCACTTTGAATTCAGGGGCGTGTTTACTGGCTTCTTCTAGGCTGCAGTAGAAGCCAGGTCTGTAGCTATAGCGACCAGCGCTGGCAGCCTATCAGGAGAGATCAAACAGGTCTGTAGCTATAGCGATCACAGGAGCTGACGCAGCCCATTCAAGAGGGGATATCTCAAAATAGGTAAGAGACTGTTAATGGACGCATATTGCAAAGTGACTTGTTTTTGCAACATCTTTAACATAAAAAGTAATCCTTGTAGTGAGACAACCCCTTTAAGTTCCATAATGCGCCAAACACACAGACGAGGCGCGATGAACTTTAGACTCCATTTATGAACTGACAAAAACCACTTTCATACATCAAGCGCTTTATACACTGAAAATGAGACCCGACAATTCACCTCGACTTCCTTCATACATGTCACCGTTACTGTTAATGTAATGTTAGTGTTTTAAAGTATAAAAATAAATAAAAAATATTAAGTTCAAATCACTCCCGTTTTGCCATTTTGTAAATAAAAAAGCTACACATAACTGGTATAGCCACATCCGTAAAAGTCTGATCTATTAAAATATAAGATTATTTTTCCCGTACACTGAACACTGTAAGAAAAAAAATAGCAAAATTGTGTGTTTTTTTTATTTTACGTCCCCTAAAAATTGGAATAAAAAGTGATCAAAAAGTTGCATCTATCCAAAAATTGTACCAATTAAACCTACACTCTAGTCTGTAAAAATTGCATTCTACAGTCACCTTGAACCTACCCTAAGTGAAAGAGCAAAAAAAGGTATTGATTGCAGAAAATGGCGCGGCATCACAAATGTAAGAATTAAAGAGTGTTTGCATTTTTTTTACAGTACTAAAACATAACAAAACCCTATACGTTTGTTATTGCCGGAGTCATATCAACCTGAAGAATACAGATAATACATCATTTATACCGCAGAGTGAAGGGCGTGAAATCAATCCCTCGCAAACATGGTGCAAGTACATTTTTTTCATATTTCACTCCACTTAGACTCTTTTTTCCGTTCTCAAATATGTTCAATATGTTCTATGGTTCGGTCATTGACATCATTAGAAAGTTCCCGCAAAATAAGTTATGGGTTGGGGAAAAAAAAAAAGCAGGCCGTTTTATTATACCGGGCTGTCAAAAGGTATAAAAAAACTGATCATTTTATACTTTTGGTCTAAAGCATTTTTACACATCCCCAAAAACCAGATCACCATTATCACCTCTGAAAATCCTTTCACGACACTTGATGGACAAATGTCTTTTTTCAACCAAAGCATTGCACAATTCTTTGTGGCTGAGGCATTACCTCGCCCCTCTGTGTTACAAAAAATTTCACACCAAGCAACCCACCAACGTAACATTAGGGGTTTGCCAGGATTTTCCACTGAAAAAACGGTGAGTCAAGGGTGGAAAAACTCCTTGCTTGGTGGAGCCCAAAGCGAAGAAACTTAATATCAATCTGTTTAAATACACTAAGGGCCACATGTATGAAACTGCTTAGGTCTAAAACTCACTCTTTTGCCCATAGTAATCTAAGGTTTAATTAGAAAGTACATATCAAGGCATGTTCATATATCAGAAGATCTGGAGCACCAGAGAAGGAAGGGTAATATTAGACCAGGCTTGAACTCAAAGATGAACAATCACATCTCCATGATCACCTCCAGAATTTATTTGAAGTACTAGTTTATTCATCAAAGTCTTTGAATACAGCTTGATATAGATAAGTGGGATGTCCATCTGAGGAGGCTTCCTCTAGAGGAAAGAACGTGCCACCATCATCATAGAGGGGAATTCTTTGCTTTAAGGCAGACCTGCACAACTTGGCAGGATTTCGGAGACCACCCAGGTATTCCTGAACCGTGTAGGTGTGGTTTACCCAAGCCTGGCCCCTTCACGGGCCATTGCATGTGGTTTACTCAAGCTTCATGGGCCCTTGTGGGCTGCCAGAAATCCTTTGTTGGGCTGCATGCAACCAGCGGGAATATGTTGTGCAGGCTTGCTAGTTATGGTACTCGCTAACACAAGAGGTTGTCATGGTGGATTTATTGTACAAGTTCACAAAGGACTTGGATGTCTTTAGTGAAAAGTAAAAGTACAAGTTATAACTACTCAATTTTGGATATAGGACGTTGAGTCAGGATAGAAATTTTGTACTTTAATATTGGGTTTTTGGCTCGTTTTTTTTGCTGGGTTTAAACTCACGTGACACCGTGGCGGCCAAATGAATGGGAAACAGTGATGTGAACAGTTTCTCATGCCAGTTAGCATCCCCAGTAAGAATGCGCGGTGCTGATAGATAGACATGGCGGCCTTGTGAAGACTTCCATCACCGCTTTATAACTTCCTGCCCCAGACAGGAAGTGATAAATCTGCCATCTTTAAACACCTTTATGCATTTTTTTTCTACAAAAAAAGAAGGTTAAAGGGTTGTCCTCACTACATGATTCATTTTATTTCATCCTTTAAATCAGTTTCATTTTTTGAATTCAGGGGGTTTTTTATGGCTACTACTGACCTCAGTGACAAGCTGCTGAGGACACCAGGTCGTATTAGGCCCCTAGGAGCTGATGCACCCCATACAAGAGGAGATATCAGGAATAGGTAGGACCGTTAATGGGCACATAAGAAAAGTGACTTTTTTTTGCAATTTTTTAACATAAAAAGCAGCAATCCCTGTAGTGAGACAACCTGTTCAATGACAATCATGCCCATTAGTGGTCATGTACCCCATGTGGACTCAAAGTGAAAGCAAGAAAAACAATTATATATAAAGTTGAAAGATATAAAAAATTTTAATCACTCTCTTTTTGCAATTTTACAAATGAACTCCTTAATGACCGCGCACCATTTTTTTACGTCGGCTGGTGCAGGTCGTTCTTCGCAGCGACCTTTTGGCGTCACTGCGACATTGGAGTATGCATCCGGCGCCTTCACTCCCCGGTTTTGACCCTTTTATTCCACATTTCATCCCCGCAGCAAAAAACAAAGGGGTTTCCCTGCTTTTGGGTGACGGAACACCTATGACCTGACAGAGCACGGGGAAAGGATGCACATCAGCCCGAACAAAAGTAGCCCCCGGGCTATCTGTGTAAGAAGCCAGTGATCGGGCAGATGTGTGCTTTTCCCCACACGCCTGTGTCAGACCCGAACAGTTACAATTTTAGCATATATTTAAAGTGTAAAAAAAAAAAAAAAATTAACACTTCTTCCTTTATGGATTTCTTAAAAAAAGCAAAACATAAAATGTGTAAAAAAAAAATAAAAAAAGAAAAAAAATAAAAATTAAAAAATTTAAATAAAAAAAAATTGTCTACATTAAAACACACACAAAAAAAACCTCACATATTAGGGCCCCACGACCGTAATAAACCTTTAAGTTAAAACAAGTTATTAAGTGTTACATTGAAAGGTGTAAAGAAAAAAAAAAAAATATTTTAAAAAAATTTTAAAAAAGATTCTGCAATTATTTATAAGTGAACTTAAACATTCCCCCAAAAAAATACAACTTGCTCGAATAAACAAAGGCCTCATCCAACTGCGTCATTGGAAAAAATAAAAAAATTAAAACTGTTGAAACGCAAGGAGGCAAAAACTAAAAAAATGTTCTGGTCATTAACTACTTTTAGGGCGTTCAACTGAAGGGGTTAAATGAATAATTAAAAAGTTACACATAATTGGTGTTGCTGCATCTGTAGAGGTCTGATCTATTGAAATATAGCATCATTTATCTCATACGCCGAACACTGTAGAAGAAAATAAATTCCAGATGCCAAAAATTCCAAACTTTTTGGGGGGTTAATTTCAGTCCCCCAAAAAATTTAAAATTTAAAAAGGGTCAAAAGTGCATCAATGTCAAAATGATACCAATAAAAACTACACTTCAACCCGCAAAAAAATATCCACCCTATTTCAGGTCCATAGGTGGAAAAAGAAGAAAAAATATTGGTTGCAGAAAATTGCTTTGCAGCACAAATTTAAGAAATGTAAAATGTTTGGATCTTTTGCAAGGTAATAAAACATTACGAAAAACTTACACATTTCATATTGAACATCAGAATACATAAAAGACATCATTCATATCAGAAAGTGAGCTATGTAAAAACAACCCCTCCCCCAAACATGTCACAAATACGTTTATCTTTTTTCACATTTGCCCCACTTAGATTTTTTTTTTGCAGTTTCTCACTATATTCTATTGAACAATCAATGACACTCTCAGAAAGTGCATCTTGTCCTGCAAAATAGAAGACCGTATATGTCTATGGTAGATAAAAAAATAAAAATGTTAGAAAAAAAAACTTATTATTATTATAACCAGCTATCAGTAAGAGGTTAATTTGATCTATAGGTCATAGGTCAGCATCAGACAATGCTACCAAAATTTTTTCATCTAGCGTGAGAGAAAGAGTATTTTAGGTCATCCTTAAAAATTGTTAAAGATCTTTCTAATATAAATGTACGTGTTTTTGTCTAAACTTCACTCATTAGCTTTAAAAAGATTGAGTTTTCACCCAATAAAAAATCTGTGACATTTGTTGATTTGTAGTTGTGACTTAGGATGTAACAGGTAATTTAGAATTCTGGGGGGAATATTATATAACAGTATTGTATCTCATCTATCTGCCATTACTTAAAGGGGTTTGGCAATGAAGTAAAATTGACGTGTGAAGCTTGCAAATGAAATAAACATTTTCACCATTCATCATTATTTAAAAAATTTTGCAGTTTTTTTTTTTTGCTGCTCCTTGAGTGATCCATTGTTTACAAATCGTTCCAGGGGATACGACCAGGGCTGAGAGCTCCCTTAGTCTTGGCCACACATCCAGACATTACTTCTCCCTCAGGCATACTGAGTGTTCAAACCCCAGGGGCGTCACTTACTCCCGCCTTTTACTTCTTTTAATTTTCAAAAGTGCAAATAAAAAAAATAAACCTCAGTGAGGTCTTGCATTGGTTAAAAAGAAAAAAAATTTCCCCAGGTTTTTGGGTTCCGCAGGGTTGAACCGAGGACCCCTTTTTGGGCCGGGGGCAAAAACTTTACCTCTCATCTATTCACAATGCTTTACATAAACAGACTTTTCTTTGACTACAGAGAGGAAAGACCTGGTGCTGTCATCCTGCTGGGTCACATGATATGTAATTCAAACAAATCACACACGCCCCCTTCTGAGCACACAGAGCTGAAGAGCTAGATACAGGAGGTATGAGATGAGATTGTGGCAAAACCCCTTTAAAGGGGTGTTTCAGGACCTGGTCATGGTTGTTGGTCTGTTAGGCTATGAGTAAAAATGAAAGATAAACCTCATACTTACCTTCCGGATGGCTCCTTCACTCTTGGCTAATGGTCCATTCATCGTTCATGTAACCTCTATGCCCAGTCATTGGCTGTAGCTGTCACATGAACGATGAACATTCTGTGCTCCAACTGGGATGAACATACCGGCAGCCACAGTGAAGGAGACCGTCCCGGAGGTAAGTATGAGGTTTACTCATACCCCAATGGAGAAACAAACATGAATAAGTCCTGGAACACAATTTTAACTTGCTTTGATCAGCAGAATTCGGTTTCATTAAACGTTTTAATTTCCAGTAGCGATCAGTAGTCTGTCTTTTAGGGTTACCCCACAAATTAGAAAGACATTTTGCCTTACGTATGAATACTGTCTAGCATTAACTCTTTAATGACCGCCCACCATCTTTTGACATCGCAGTTTGCGGCTCCCGGCGCCGCAGCAGTGCTGAGATCGGGGGCTGTACTACACAGCCCTGATCCCAGCACAGCTTCTGCAAACAGCGGGGAGCAGGGGACACCTCTGCTCCCCGGTGCTTTAACCCTTTGATTGCCGCGGATCGTCACCGCAGCGCAATCAAAAGGTTTTCCTGCTCTGTCGGGTGATCGGAACAACCGGTGACCCGACAGAGGCCGGGGAACGGCTGCACAGTCAGCCCTGGGGACCTAGAGTAGCCTCAGGGCTGTCTGTGTAAGAAGCCAGTGATCAGGGCAGACTGTGTGCTGCCCTGACTGATGCCTATGTCACACTGACACAGATTATAATGTATTAGCATATATTAATATGTTAATACATTACCAAGTGTAAAAAAAAAAAAAGTTAAACAGTTCTCCCCTCATGGAATTTAAAAAAAGGCAAAAAAACATTAAAAGTGTAAAAAAAATAAAAACGAAAAAAAAATTAAATAAAAATAAATATTTAATAAAAAATAACTGTGCATACATTACACACACAAAAAAAATCTACACATATTAGGTATCCACACGACCTTAATAACCTATAGAATTAATCTAACAAGTTATTAAGTGTGAAATGTGAATGGTGTAAAAAAATAAAAATTGAAAAAAATTGAAAAAGATTAAAAAGAAATTCTGCAGTTATTTATAAATGAATATAAACTATTCCCCCATAAAGTACAACTTGTCTAGAATAAAACGAGGCCTCATTCAACTGCGTCATTGAAAAAATAAAAAAGTTACAACTGTTGAAACACAAGGAGGCAAAAAGTAAAATAAAGTTCTGGTCACTAACTACTTTTCAAGTGTTCGGCTTAAGGGGTTAAAGAACTCTTTGTTGTCCATAGCAACTGATCAGAATGCAGCCTTCATTTTTTATAGCATTAAGGAAAAATAAAAGCTGAGCTCTAAAAGTAAAGGGTAAAAGGAATATTTCAGGGTCACACTTAGAGGTATACGGTACGTAAGTAGGTTCAACCTTTCTCATCAGTTATAAACCTGTCTGCAGTTTACAATCAGATAAGCACATAGGGAGACCTGTATAAATAAAGGCGCGTCGAAGTGAATAGTCGAGTCTCGTTTTCAGTGTATAATGCGCCTGAATGTATGAAAGTGGTTTTTGTGCAATTATACAGCTCTGGAAAAAATGAAGAGACCACTGCAACATTTTCAGTTTCTCTGATTTTTCTCTTCAATAGTAAATTTTTTGAGAAAAATGTACATTGTTATTTTATTATATAAACTACAGACAACATGTCTCCAAAATGCAAAGCAAAAATTTTTGTATTTATTTGCAATAAATGAGAAATCTTCAAAATAATAAAAAAGAAACAGCGTTGTCAGACCTCAAATAATGCAAAGAAAACAAGTTCCTGTTTCTTTAGAAACAATAAGACTAATGGTTTAAGTCAGGAAGAGTTCAGAGATCAATATTTGGTGGAATAACCATGATTTTTTTCATTCAAATTCCTTTTGGCCTATTCCTAGCAATTGTTTTGCCATCCAGCTTGTCCTATTGCAAGAGGATTGTGAAGACCACAGCAGGGTTTTTTATACTTTCCTTCATTAAATAAGATTTGGTTCAGGTGATCACCTCATCAGAAGCACATTAACCCCTTACCGCTGGAGCCAGTTTTGGCCTCTCTGACAGAGCCCCATTTTTTAAATCTAGCATCTGTCACTTTATGTGAGAATAACTTTTTCACTCTTTTACCTATCCATGTGATTCAGATATTGTTTTCTCGTGACACATTGTGCTTTAAGATAGTTAGAGATTTTGGTCTAAAAATTGCTTGTTTATTTGTGAAAAATATCAAAGTATCGTGAACAATTTACCAATTGTCAACTTCAAAAATTTGTGCGTGTAAGACAGATAGTTATTCCACTCAAAATAGTTTATAACTAGCATCTACCATATGTCTACTGTAGGTTGGCATCATTTTTTAAATGTCTTTTTTTTATGACATTAGGGGGCTTAGAAATTTAGTAGTAATTTTAAAATTTTCAAGAAAATTTGCAATATACATTTTTTAGGGACCAGTCCAGTTCTAACGTGACTTTGATTGGCCTGTATGTTAGGTACCCCCATAAAGGACTTCATCTAAGAAACTACACCCCTTAAAGTATTCAAAAGAAGTATTTAAGAAGTTTATTAACCCATTAGGTGTTTCACAGGAATTAAAGCAAAGTGGAAGTGAAAATTTAAAATTTCACTTTTTTTGAAGATTTTTAATTTTTATCCATTATTCACAAGAATACGGTAAATGTGATCAGGGAAATGCTATTTAATATTGATTCCCCAGATTTTGCCATTTTCAGAGATATCCCATATGTGGCCCTAGTGCACTCTTTGGCTCAACCCCAAACCTCAGAATAGGAGGAGGAGCACCTACCTCACTCTGGGGTCTCATTTTCATTACGATTTTATTAATTTAGGCGCCATTTCAGGTTTGCAGACACCCTGGGGTGCTAAAACTTAGTAAACACCCCTAAAAAGATGCCATATTGGAAACTACACCCCTTACAGAATATATCCAGGGGTGTAGCGAGTATATCGACCCCACAGGTGTTTCACAAATGTTTTTAGCGTTAGGCTGTGAAAATTAAAAAAAAAATTTTTTTCCAACAATCTGCAATTTTAACTGAAAATGTTTAATTTTTAAAAGAAATCCTGGTAAAAAAGCACCCAAAATTTTGTTACGCAATTTCTTCCAAGTTCGGCAATACCCTACATGTGGGTGTAAACTGCTGTTTGGGCGCATGTCAGGACATATAAGGGAGGGAGTGTTATTTGGCTTTTGGAACGCAGATTTTGGTGGGGCCATGTCGCATTTGCAAAGTCCCCAAAGACAGAAGCCTTCCAGAAGTCGCCCCATTTTGGATTCAACACCCCTCAGGGATCTCATCTGGGGGGTGTACTGTGCTTTTTGGGCGCACAGGTGTTCCATAGTTTTTTTTAGCATTGGGCCATGAAAATGGAGGGGGGGGGGACGTAGTTCCACCATTGTTTTTTGGGCTTCATTTTTACAGTGTTCGCCGTGCAGTGTAAATGACAGGATAACTTTACTTTGCAGGTCGGTACAATTGCAATGATATCAATTTTATATAGTTTTTTATGTTTTATTACTTTTACATAATAGAAATAGGTCTATAAAAAATTGGGCTTTTTTGTTGTCCTATTCTGACAGCCATAACTTTTTCATTTTTCTGTATACGGACCTGATTATAGGCTTGTTTTTTGCGAGATGAGTTTATTAGTACCATTATCGGGTGCATATGATGCTTTGATTACTTTTTATTAAGGTTTTTGTGAGGCATTTTGAACAAAATACAGCATTCCTGGTAGTGTTTTTTATTTTATTTTTTTACAGCGGTTACCGTGCAGTATAAATGACGTGCTAGTTTTACTCAGCAGGTCGATACGATTACAGCGATACCACATTTGCATTTTTTTTTATGGTTTACTGCTTTTACACAATAAAAACACTCTTATTCAAAAAGAAAACACGTTTTTGCATCGCCGCAGTCTGAGAGCCATAACTTTTTTTATTTTTCTGTGTACCGAGCTGTGAAGGGCCTTGTTTTTTGCAGGATGAGTTCACATTTTTATTGGTATCATTTTTAGGGGGAACAAGACCTTTTGATCAGTTTTAAATCTGTTTTTTTGGAAGGCAGGGTGAAGAAAATACTGCAATCCTAGTAGTGTTTTTTATTTTTATTTTTAACAGTGCTCATCGTTCAGTATCCATGACAAGTTAGTTTTACTCACTGGGTCGATACGATTACGGTGATACCCAATTTGTATGTTTTTTTTATTTTGAAGCACTTAAAAAAAAAGTGTTTTATTGTGTAAAACAATATTTATGCATCGCTGTCTTCTGAGAGCCATAACTTTTTTATTTTTCCGTATACAGAGCTGTGTAAGGACGTTTTTTTGCGGGATGAACTTACATTTTAATTGGTACAACTTTGGCGTTTATTTGAGTTTTTGATCGCTTTTTATTCCATTTTATGTGCTGCAGGTTGAACAAAAATCGCAATTCTGTGACTGTTTTTTTTTTTTTACGACGTTCACCATACGGGTTAATTAACATGACAGATTTATAGGGTGGGTCGTTACGCACGCGGCGATACCAAATATGGGTACTTTATTTATTTTTGATCTTTTTTGGGGCGATTGGCGCAAACACAAAAAAAGGGCAAAGGGGCAAAGTACATGTTTTTTATTTTATTTTTTGTGTGTGTTTTACTTTTTTACTTTTTTTTTTACTTTTTAACATTTTTTCACTTTTCCCCAGTGGGGATCTGTAACAGCAATCGTCAGATTGCTGTTACCATGGTAGACCTGTACAAAGTGTTACTGCTGTGTACAGGTCGCCATGGTAACTGCCAATCCCCATGTACACAATATATTGTGGGTATGGTGACATCACCAGACTATCCGGATACATTCAGACAGCATCCGGGGAGTCTGGTAAGCGGACAAGTAGCGGTGCAGAGCGCCATTACTGCGCTGATTGTAGGCAGGGGGAGCTCACTCCTCCTGCCTGAGGCTTTATTATCGCGACCAAGACAGGTTGCGATAATGAAGCGTTAATCACCCGTTAATCACCCGGGGGTGATGCGGCATGAGGCCAGCGGTAATTTACCGCTGCTTCCATGTCGCGATCGTGCGCAGCTTGCTTGTGAGCCCGCACGATCGCCAGGATGTATGTATACGTCCAATGTCGGGAAGGGGTTAAGTAGAATGAGGTCGACTTCGGTTGGAATTCAACTGACTCTGGAATGCGTCAGGCGTGTAGAGATGCTGATTTTTAGAAAACTGTGCTGTAAATGGAATCTGAAGTTCTTCGCGCCTCGCCTATATGTTTGACGCATTACGGAACTTAGGTGCATTAGTAATGCCCCAAACATGTATAAAGGCTACAGATAGGCTGGAAATAGGAGAAGTCATTAGAATAGCATGTCAGTGATAGAAACTAATGGACTGATCTTACTTGGTGGAGTACAGTTCCTAGCAATACCTGTGCTGTGCTGGCTCTTGCTGTATGTAGAATAAAGGGTGAGAGCAGCAAAAGTAAATTTCAAATTTAATGTAGTAAAAATTAAAAAATCTCAACATCATCAGTGGTTATTTAATGTAAAACTAGTTTTAGATTCTATTAAATTTAAATATATTTTATAGGAGATATTTTTATATTTTTGGGATATTATATATTTTATATTAATTTTATATGAGAACATTTTTCATTAAATTTAAATAATTTCATTTTATATGGTTTGATAATTATCAGAAATTCCTTTTTATTATTGTACTGGTGAAAGTTGAGAAATATTGGACATATTTTACCTTCAGCAAATTTTGCTCCACTGCGACTCCTCAGGCTCAGGCAGAGCACATTGGAATAGGTCTGCCTGTCCGAGCAGTAATGCGAATAGTTTTGCCGAACCACATTCATATATGTGTCTAATATAACGAGTGTGGTGCGTCGCCTCCAGAACGCTCCCAGAACACCCCCTCATGTTAGGTGCATTAGAAAGTGTCGAGTCTTACGAACAATGTGCCTAACACATACATTAGGTGCATTAGACATCGTAGCCGGCTTAGTTAGGTGCATTTTACGCCAGAAATGGGTGAAAAGCCTGATCATACATGTCTACCATAGTATTTTTAACATACCACCATCACTTGGGGTAGATTATTCCCTCACCCAACTCCTCCAACTGTGAAGAACCCTTTCCCGTTTTGCTGTGTAAATGGCCTTTTCTCCTCACATAATTAATGTTCCCTGGTCCTTGGAAATAATTCATCATGTGCCAGTTCTCTCCAGTGGCCACACATGGATTGATGCATGGTAATGAGATCACTGGTCTGGCCTCTTTTTCCCAAGCGTCTAATTATAAGAGACCTTCAATCCAATTTAATAACCCACCCGCCTTCCTTTCAACCTTATTTAGCTGCCCTAAATCCTTTGTTCAATAGGAAGCTCACAACTAAATCCTGTATGCAAGACGTGGTCCTAGGAGCAACTTCTAGAGGCAATATGACATTCGGACACTCAGGTTTTATTTTCCTTTTAACACACCCATATTTGCTTTTGCATCTGCTGATTAACACTGAGAACTGCTGCTTAGCCCCTCTGAATGTTCCACCAACAACAATTTCCTATACCCTAATACATTCACAAAAGGAATTTGAGGCACCACCACCAAGTGAAAATATGTATTCAACCCCACAATGTTTAGCTCACAAATGAGCCTTCCCCAAGCAAAATGTACATCCATCTGCATCTATCTATCTATCTCATATCTATCTATCTATCTATCTATCTATCTATCTATCTATCTATCCCATATCTATCTATCTATCTATCTATCCCATATCTATCTATCTATCTATCTATCTATCCCATATCTATCTATCTATCTATCTATCTATCTATCCCATATCTATCTATCTATCTATCCCATATCTATCTATCTATCTATCTATCTATCTATCTATCTATCTCATATCTATCTATCTCATATCTATCTATCTCATATCTATCTCATATCTATCTCATATCTATCTATCTCATATCTATCTCCCATCTATCTCATATCTATCTATCTATCTATCTCCTATCTATCTATCTATCTCATATCTATCTCATATCTATCTATCTCATATCTATCTATCTATCTATCTATCTATCTCATATCTATCTATCTATCTATCTATCTATCTCATATCTATCTATCTCATATCTATCTATCTATCTATCTATCTATCTATATATATCATATCTATCTCATATCTATCTATCTATCTATCTATCTATCTATCTCATATATATCGATCTCATATCTATCTATCTCTCTCTCTATCTATCCTGCTATCTATCTACATCTTGCTTGGGAAAGGCTCATTTTTGAGCTACCTGTTTTTATATAACTATATTGTGAACAATTAGTGCTACATATCAATCCAACATGTGCATAATATAAACTCCACACAATCCTTCAATTATGTGAAGTGACAACATATCCATATAAGTAAAACCCTACTGAATACACAATAAAACCTGCTCATTTGGAGACGCTGACTCCGTTCCCTCCGTGCCTCTATTTCCCAATATGTCAGGATAGTTTATCACTTTCTGCCTCTCCTATTTGTGGTAGCATGTCATAAGGTGTCACATAACTATTTAGTAGTATATTATTTATACTCACTTCATACGCGTCGACCCATGACATCATGCACGGTAAGGGCTGCTGTCATCAGTATCATCATAGAGCCCTGATCTTAAACTCGAATTTTCAAACAGAAACAAAAATCCTCCATTTGTAAATTTTCTAAGCATGGTGCATCCCTAGATATTTACTAGTCAATGGTCTCATCCAGTTTCTGTTATGCCGACTACATCATAATCTATGTCTGGTGGTGGGGTCCTCAGCTCATCCATTTCCAAGACATCTACATTTATTTCCATCTTAGGTCCATACCTATACCTAGTCACCTCCCTACTTACCTTACCAAATCCAGCCTGAACTGTATCTCCATAAATCCCCTTTTTATTCCACTCTATCTCGCACTATTTTTCTATAACCTTTTTCCCTCCCCCAAGTCCTAGTTTGAAAGCTCCACCAGCCTTCTGGCTATTCCCAAGCGAAGCTGCACCCTTCCCATTGAGGTGCAGAGCAATGCTACTATAGAACCTGCTGCCAACAAAGAAATCAGCCCAGTTCTCCAGGAACCCAAACCCATCCTTCATGACCGATTTCTAAGCCACTACTTAACTCCTTAGGCTCCTGCTGTCTTTCTAGTGATGTTCATAGAACTGGTGGTATTTCTGAAATCTAAATTCCAGAGGTTCCAGTCTTGATTTTTTTTTCTCATAGTGGTTTCAAATTATTTTTAAGGATCTTCCATGGCTTTATTGGCACCAATGGGTAACCATGACCCACAAATCTTCCTGAAGCCAAAAGACCAATCTGTCTATACAATTAGCAATAGTCCGGATCTGAGAACTCTCAGAAGACAGTTAATATTGGCATTCAGAGACTTGGCCGCAGATATTTGTCCACATGAGAATACAATCCCCTACCACCAGCATCTTTCTGATATCTGATATTCCCATCCTTTCTACTGTAGTCATTCTAATGATTCTAGGAACAGCCCTGTGTAGTAATGATGGTAGCAGTGAAGATAGCCCTAGACTTGCATCCCGTGCATCAGCCATAAAAACATATTTGCTGAGGTTTGGCTTGATGCTAAACCTACCATCTCTTTATAAGCATTACCCAACAACTGACCTTTAAATTCTGAGGGTGCCTACCTCCAACCACCACATCTTTGCTGCTCCCAGGCAGTGCCTGCTCAATGAGCTCTAGAGAAGTCCCCTGGTTTCTAAAGCTTCTGAGTGTTGCAAGCTGTGTGTGAAATTTTCACCTTCAAATGACTGTATAAGCACACTTGGTAGCAATGTCCAAGGAGCCCATGTATAAATTGGGATAAAAGAATAGAATAGAATACAACATTTTAAATACCAAAAACCTTTTTCTCCTTTAGGGTGTGAACTTTTCAGCCCCAAAATGCAAACCCTAATGGAGCAGGAGAAACTGCCAAACCTTCATCACCTCCATCCTGGTGTTGAGCTATGATTTTGTTTTCAACTATGCAATGACCTGCAAGCTATCACTTCACTGCACACTTGCTTACGGTGCCTGTAGGTCAAAGCTTAGATCGCAAGAAAGCTACAAAGGGAGTCATTTAAACTGAGTTTTTCTTTTTTTTAATACTGCGATTTAGAGGAAGAATTTTTGAAGCATTTATAAAGAACAAAATTAAACACTTAGGGCCAGATGTATGAAAACTGTCTTGGTCTAAAACTCACTTTATTGCCCATTACAACCAATCAGAGCACCCCTCTCATTTTTCCAGAGCACTATATGAAATTAAAGGGGTGCTCTTATTGGTTACTATTGGCAACAACGTGAGTTTTAGACCTAGACAGTTTTCATACATTTGGCCCTTTATGGTTGAATGATACATTTTACAGAAAATCACATTAATTATTAACCTCCCCCCAACATTTGATGTACATTAGAAAATCAGGAGGAAGAGTATGTGACAGACCTAGAAGACAAACACGGTCCATACATCACTTGTCCCTGCTGCTTCCTACAGCAGACACCCGCTGGTTGAGATAACATATATCTTGGCCATTTTGCCCCTTACATGCTGCAAATCAATAGCAACAACAACATCTAAGCCAATCAATGGAGAATCCGCCGTTGTCATCGGAACGCCCTCCGCTCGACACAATAATAGAAGTGCTGTAAAGATACACTGCACTGCAATACATTTATATTGCAGTGTACTGAATAAGCCATCAAGCAATTGAATGTTTATGTCCTCTTGGAGGACTCCAAAAAAAGTTACACAACTTAAAGATTTTAAAAATATTTCCAAACAATATATTAAAATATATTCATGGTATCTTAAAAAAATAATTTCACAGCTTTTCATGTTATCTGTCCGTATCTCGAAACAAAGCCCATTGAAATGCAGTGAAAAAGTTCAGATACGTGCCCTGGTGAGCAATATGTCAAGTTGATCATTACTACATCTGTAAACAAAGTTGTTGTAACTACATCCGTAAAGGTCCAATCTATTAAAATATAAGCGTATCCATCCCGCATGGCGAAAGCTGTTACAAATTCCGCCCAAGGCCAGAACTGCTGTTGCCTGCCTCTCCAATAACTACCAGGAACAATATTAATGCCTATGGGTCCAGATATTAAAATGTAATTTTTATTAATATACTTTAAAAAATGGAATACCAAAAAAGTTCCCATAAAAAACCTACTAGAACACCCCAATAACGTCAAACGGAGCACCCGTACCAAAAGGCCTGCCTCTCCCAAGAAATGGAATTAAAAATTATCAAAAAGTCCTTTGTTCCCCAAATGCCATCGAGAATATCTACAGCTCAACCCACAAAGACAAGCCCTACTACAGCTCCATGAATGAAAAAATAAAAAAAAGTTATTGGTCTCAGAAATAGGCCGATGCGAAGCATTTTTTTTCAAAAACTGTATTTCTTTAAAAAGGAGCAAAGTAACACAAAGCTATATAAATTTTGTATTGCAGGAATAATACTAATCCACAGAATAAAGTCTTAGGGCGACAGGTATGAAACTTGGCGCCAGCACGCCAGTTCTAAATCGATATAGAGGAGTATAGAATACCACAGTATGTATGTGGATTAATAAATTTGGGGTTTGGGATGCCATCTATAGCATAGCACATCTTTGGTGAGTATATCTTTGGCGCATTCAAAAGTGCCGTGCCTGGTGCAAGTTTTACCCTATGACGATTCATACATCTATTGAACAAGGCTACAAAATTTTTTAGGCGCAAAATATGCCTAAAAAATGGCACAGTCCCTTCGATATATGTCGCCTTTAATGTTATTCAAACTGCACAGTGAACCCCATAAAAACTAAACCCAAAAATAATAGCGAAATTGCTTTCTTTTTCCATTCCACAATTTTTTTATTCAATTTTTTGGATTTCTCAATACATTCATATGGTACCATGAAAAAAAAAAAGAATAATTGGCACAAAAACAAGCCCTCATCTGGCTAGATTATCAAAAAATTACAAAAAATATGGCTTTTAAAAGGCGAGGATGGCAAAAAAGAAAATACCATCTTTAAAAATGGGTGTCAGGAAAGGGTTAAATAGTGCTCATACAAGAAACTACGAACTCTAATCTTCAGAACATTATACGTATGAGACTAACAACTAGTCACCTCAATTGAAAATTGTCGAATTTTTCGACAAAGCATAGATTTCTGTAGTTGAAAATGTATATTTTTTCATTTCTGTAGTGAATTAACGCAGAACATTGAGAATATTTTTTTTTTTAAATGAATATATTATAAAATTGTTGACCTTTGCGCCATTGTTTTAAGGAAACTTGTGTGGAGAATTTAAAATAAAATTTACGTGAAAAATCATTCTTATCATGGCATCTAATGAATAACACAGTGCGTAAATTAATGGAATAGAATTTAAATCGGAATTTGTACAAAAATTTTATGCACGGTATTAAATATATGCTCTAGACCATAATACACCAAAATGACAATATTACTCCTTCCTTAATGTCCTTGTCCAATTTAGATTTGAATCTACAAGTTGAAATATTTTTTTAAATTGTACTTGAGCAGTTACCTTTAAAATTAAACCGTTTTTGAATTGTTTTGCTTTTTTTAACGTGATAACTACCAATGTAACTTTTTACATGAAAGCAAGCACACAAAAAGAACTGAAATAAGTGCAAGATTTCAGTATTATCTTTTGATATCTTCACTTTTGTATTTTTCTACAAATGATAAGAACATCCGCTCATTTAAATGCGAATCCAAATTTAGCGAAATCTTTGGTCCCGTGTATTTGTGAGTTACACAATTTCTACATGTATACATGATTAAATAGCTCTATTATTTTTCAGATTCACAAAATATCATACAAAATACTTAATAAGGAGATAAGATGAAGGGATAGATAGAAATGTTACATGGATAAATAAATATGAGAGCGAAAGAACTGAGATCGATAGATACATCGACAGAAATATAGAAAGATTGAGAGACACAGAAAGAGAGAGAGAGCCTATCCCCTTCTTTAAACAACATTGGTGTGGCAAGCTACAGAGAAACGGTGGCAAACTAGAAGTCTACAAAGAGTTGTAGATCACTTTTGGGATTGCTTAAAGCAGACAAATTTTTTAACAAATTTTACGCCATAGGACCTAAATGACGTTGACTTGTGTTTTTATAAAAAAAAGGTGGTACGTTGCTTTTAATACTCACCCTTGAAAATCAAACATTCCAGGAAAAGACCTGATAGATCAATTCTGGCGTGGTAGTAGATAGGAATTCCTAATGGCTCTCCGAACTCCGAAGTGTAGCTTAGTACATGAGGAAGAGCTCTACTCACTGTTGAAGATCATTTTATCAGTGACGCATAGAAAGCAGCTAACCAATGTATTCACGTTTTGAGAAATGTCGTCTTTCCTGGGGCCGAGCCTCAGAATCTCGTACCCAACAACACAATTCTACTGGCTGGACCTTAATCGGCTGCCTTTTATGTCATGAGGTCCATTCAGCACGAATGAGTTGAACTTTAGATGACCTGAGTATATTTGTAGCATTGAAATGACACATAGTGACCGTATAGAACTCTTTTTAGAGTTATGTTGAAATATTTCTAGCAATATCCACATGGGCTGTAGTCACTGACATTACGAGATAGTTCCACCAGCTATAAAATGGTGCCATTGTTCCGGAAGCATAAAAAAATCACAGAACAATAGAGGGTCAATAGATTGGGGATCATAAACTCTACTGTACTTAAATTTCTCAGACTTACACCACTTGGTTATCAGTGTGAGTCTAATTACTCTAGCTAGAGCTAAGAGTTTTATGACTGCCTTTTACGCTCATTTCCTAATATTACACTCAATATTCCAGCCTTAGTTTGCAAAATTCCTTTCCTTTTAGCAAATTTATTTCACATAATTTTTTACTGCCGCACATAAACATATTTGCTTTTATGTATGTATATATATATATATATATATGTATATATATATATATATATATATATATATATATATATATATATATATATATGACTTTAACTTACACACACACACACACAAATATATAGATATACATATATCTATATATATAATTGTGTGTAAGTTAAAGTTTTTTTTTTTGTTTGCTTTGTTCATGTTGTTTTGTAATATTTTTGTTTTTTGTGGTGATTTTTTAAAATTTTTTGGGGTTTGTAAAGAACCAAAATTTTTAACATGCATTTTTTCACACGCTTTTTCATATCCTGTAAAAACACCAGCTTAATGGGTTTGGATAAAAACACACAGAAAACAGCCTCAAAAAGGAAGAAAATCAATTGAATAAAGGTAAGTTATTATAGTGTGTTTTATATTACCTTTTGGCTTTTATGTAACCTCGGGCGATGTTGTTAAAAAAAAAAAAAATGCAAGAAATAAGAGCAGAAAAAAAGAGAGAAAGCGGACTGTTTTGTAAAAATGCGTAAAATGCGTGTAAAATGAAATACAATCATAGATTTTTTTTCTTAACGGGAAATAAAGTATACTGAAGAAGATAAAGTATAAAAAAAATCTGAAATTTTACTAATATACAATTATGTATAAATAAAATACGCCCAAAAAAATGGCACAGTCCTCTTCATACATATAGCCCTTAATGTTATTCAAACTGCATAGTGAACTCCATAAAAAAACGAAACGCAAAAATAGTAGCAGAATTGCTTTCTTTTTCCATTCCACAATTTTTTCTATCTTTTTGGATTTCCCGATACATTAATATGGTACTATGAAAAAAAAAAAGAATATTTGGCTCAAGAACAAGCGCTCATATGCCAAGAGTATAAAAAAAATGACAAAAAATATGGCTCTTAAAAGGCGAGGATGGCAAAAAAGAAAATACCATCTGTAAAAATCGCTGTCAGAAAAGGGTTAAATAGTGCAATTATATATAAATAAGAAATTTCTGAAGTTGATACTAGCATTAATTGATGCAGGTAATACCTGACTTCTTCAGGACCGATAAAAAGAAGCAGAATAACATGAAGCACTATGGTGGTCGTCCATTATTATTATTATTATTATTATTTATTTTAAAGCGCCATTGATTCCATGGCGCTGTACATCCGAGGTCCATTAAGGTCAGAAAGCAAGAAGTGTGTCAACTTTTGAATATTTTTTATTAAATCTTTTTGAAACTGATTTTATCATAGTAAATCCACCAAAAATAAGTATTTTTTTAGTACTATACACCTAGTAACAACAGCGACGACAACAATGATAATCTTTATAGAGTACCGACATACTTCATAGCAAAATTTAGAAGGTAAATGTATAAAGAAGATCAGACATAACAGGGTAACAAACTAATCAAAAAACCGTGGGAATAAACGCTCTTTTCCCAAGAGCTCACAGTCTATGCCGAACCTCCCATGACCACGCTAAGGTAAATTAAATAATGAGTAAAAAAAAGAATAATCTCTCACCATGTTATATAGGGGATCGGATAACAGGTAACAGTTGTTTGATGATATATCGCCAAGATGAGCTATAATAGTATAGTATAGTGTAGTATAGTGTATTATAGTATAGTGTAGTATACTATAGTATAGTGTAGTATAGTATAGTATAATATAATAGTCTACAATGTACACATTTTTTCAATATGCTTAAATGGTAAGAATTTTTTGAATTGATATTTCTTTTTATAAAAAGAGGAATGCCAAGGACAGGCCACATGACATCCATGTAATAGGCGCAAGCTGGCTCCACAGGCCAACGCTCCTTATTGTTTACTACTATGTTTTTGTGTTGCTCGCCTCGTAATAGTCAAAGTAGACGGCAAATGAGTAGGAGGGATTTCCTGAATCAAGAGCATTCAAGTTTTTAATTTAGTGGCATTTTCTGCACAAACAGTTGACTTCTTGGCCTAATAGGATTAGCCAACATGGGATTATGATTTTCATAGTTATAGTAATGTTTTTATTACGTTTTTTATATTAGTTTTGTAAAGGCTTTTATGATTGCAGTTCTCTTCGCTATACATTGCGCCCTTGTTTCCATAAATAGCCCACCCCTTAATTTTCAATAATCTATCAATATAAGTTATAAAACCATCAGTCCACCCATAACAGATCTCTAGCCATGAACTCTTATTTTAAGCATTGATACGCGCATGTATGTAACTTATTGGTGACTTGTATGATTGGTGTCACTTTATGTGACTTTTTTCTGAAAATGATCAGTCTTGGACCAATGTTATATGATATATAATCAAGTTATGCTATCACAATCTTTAAAAGAACACAAAAAAAATCTAAAGTTATATGTTGTGCACGTATTGAATTGAGATATATCAAAAGCAAAACTAAGCATAAAATAAGACGAGAAACGCAAGTTACCATATTCATTTACCAGAATTTCTTTCACCAAAGTGTATGATCTATGTGCAAAGTATGTACATGGAAACCTAGAGAACCGTATCTACATAAATGATTACTATAGTCTAAAAACATATATAAAATATTAAAAAACCAAAACACTCAAAACTCATATTAAAAAACTAAAACACTTAAAATATAAAAAACTTACCGAACGCGTGAAGCAATAAGTACAGAGTAAATCCAGTGAGCAGCCTTCCCCTGTGTCTGTCCAGAGTGAGAACTTGGAAGTTTGTATGAGGATGTTCTCAGACTTCTCATGCTCCAGCTATTGGAGCATCAGTGTCCAGACATTGTGGTGCCAGAGAGCTAATGAGGTGTTGCACTGTATAGCTTTCCTATGACCATCTCTCCCTCCCACTGCTTCTTCTGTAACCCTTGCTGGATCAGACCACAAGTAATATTTTAGGGCGACAGAACATATTCTTCTTTAGAGAACAAATAAGCGAGTTTTAGAAATTTTGGTTATATGAAGACACAATTTATTTGTTAAAGACATGTGACTACATAGTGATGGGGCCACTTTTTTTTTATTTCAAGTTGTTACCCAAGATTAGAATGTAAATTTCTCATTCTCTAATAGAGTTCTTATATTGACCATAGGCATATAATAAAATAAGATTACTTACTAGATTAGTATACATTGCTTTAAATATACATATATAGCAATGAACTGTATACTAATATAGTAAGTAATATTTTTTTTATATGCCTATGGTCTATATAAGAACTCAATTAGAGAATGAGAAATGTACATTCTTATATATAATCTATACATATAGCAATGTATACTATACAGTACATATAGCAATATATATATATATAAATATACATATTATATATATATATATATATAAATATATAGTTGCTATAACATATATACATATGATATATATATATATATATATATATCATATTTATTTATATATTTACTATATTACATATGTTACTAATGTTACTTTTACTATATTACTATATACATAACTTTATTGTTACTTTTATAATACTATTTATTAATATTTTACTCTATATTATGTATTATTATATCATTATATTATCATATATTAAATTAATATATAACTAAATTATTATACAATGCTATATTACTATATACATAACTATAACGGCTAATACTTCATATTATTACCATCTACATTACTATGTTATTATATTACTAAATTACTAAATTATTATATATTATTATATATTACTATATACATTACTTTATTATTACTTTTATTACACTATATATTAATATTTTACTCTATATTATGTATTATTATATCATTATATTATCATATATTAAATTAATATATTACTAAATTATTCTACAATTCTATATTACTATATATATATTACTATTACGGCTATTACTACAATACTATTACCATCTACATTACTATATTTTTATGTATTATTATATTACTAAAATATTATATATTATTATATATTACTATATACATTACTACTACTGCATTACTATATACATTATTATATTATTATATGATATATTATTAAATACATTACTATTAGGGTATGTTCACACGGCGTAATTGCGGCACGCATTTTGCTGCGTATTTGCGCTCTAACGCGCGAGGAGATAAGTGACATATCAATTACTTGTGACGCGTATTGAATGTCAACGGGGCCGCCCCCCCCCCGCGTTGCGTGAGTACGCGCACATTAGCGTGAGCTCCTAATACACACGATGTACTGCGGTGCGTATTGTACGCGACGCAGTACATCGTGTGAACATACCCTTACTACTTCTACTGCTTTACTATGTACATTCCTATATTGTATTATTAGATTACTGTACTGTTGTATTACTAGATATTATTAGATTACTATATGTTATATATTATTATATTACTATATTTTGATGAAGTGTATATTATATTACTATTTACTATTACTACATTGCTATTGTCCCTACCTGGTCAGTGCCATTTTATGCCTTTATTTTGGGTGCTATTCTAGCACTATTTCTTCCCTATATTACTATATTATATTTTAGTATATACATTACTATTAGTACTACTACATTACTATATGCATTGCTATATCATTAAATATTATTATATTACTATATATTATTAACCCCTTAACGACTGCGCACCGTCTTTTGGCGTCGGCCGGTGCGGGTCGTTCGTCTGCAGCGACGTCTTTTGGCATCGCTGCAGACTTAGGGGTTTGCGGCGCCCAGTGCCGTAACTGTGCTGGGATCGGGGCTGTACTACACAGCCCCGATCCCAGAGCATCTCCTGCAAGCACCGGACAGCGGGGGACACCTCCGCAACCCGGTGCTTTAACCCTTTGATTGCGGCGGTGCGCAATCACAGCGCAATCAAAGGGTTCCCCTGCTCTGTCGGGTGATCGGAACACCCAGTCACCCGACGAAGCTCGGGGAACAGCTGCACTGTCAGACCTGGGGACCTAGAGTGGCCCCAGAGCTGTCTGTATGAAACCAGTGAACAGTCCTGTGCTGTCCTGATCACTGCCTGTGTCAGACTGACACAGATTATAATGTATTAGCATATATGAATATGCTAATACATTACTAAGTGTTATTTAAAAAAAAAATAATACAGTTCTCCCTTCATGGGATTTAAAAAAATGTTTTTTTAAATAATTTAAATAAAAAAATAAAAATAAAATAAAATAAAAATAAATATTTAATAAAAAATAATTGTGCCTACATTACACACACAAAAAAACTACACATATTAGGTATCCACACGACCGTAATAATCTGTAGAATTAATCTAACAAATTATTAAGTGTGGAATGTGAATGGTGTAAAAAAAACTAAAAAAATGTAAAAAAAAATGTAAAAAAAAATCTGCAATAACTTCTAAGTGAACTTAAACTATTCCCCCATAAAGTTCAACTTGTCCCGAATAAATCGCGGCCTCATCCAACTGTGTCATTGAAAAAATAAAAAAGTTACACCTGTTGAAACGCAAGGAGGCAAAAACTAAAAAAAATGTTCTGGTCATTAACTACTTTCAGGCCGGGGCTTATGGGGTATATTACTATATTATGACATATTATTATATACATTACCATCACTACATTACTATATTATTATATTACTCTATATTATATATAATTATATTACTATTAATTTTTTTTATTATATTACTACAATGACTCCCAAAAAGTTAGTCTGGTTCCTAAGGGTCCTTTTATAGAGGCAGGGGAATATCTCTCATAAGCATCGATCGATGATATTTCATTTTACACTTTCTAATTATCTGGAACAATTTATTTTTCTTAAAGGGGTTGTCTCACTACACTGATCCATCTTACCTCAGTCCTGTTTTCTAGGTTTCATTTTGAATTCAGGGGAGTGTTTTCTGGCTTCCATTAGGCTGCAGTAGAAGCCAGGTCTGTAGCTATAGCAACCAGTGCTGGGAGCCTATCAGGAGAGATTGAACAGGTCTGTAGCTATAGCAACCTGAGGAGCTGATGCAGCCATACAAGAGGGGGTATCTCAGAATAGGTAGGACACTGGTAATAGACATATATTGCAAAGTGACTTGTTTTTGCAAGATCTTTAACATAAAAAGCAGCAATCCTTGTAGTGAGACAACCCCTTTAAGATCCTTTTTACTCCCCTCCAACCTCCCATGACTCCCCACCATTCCTATTCTATAGACATTCATTGTCTTACACTGGAAAATGTGCTGCCCAAAAATCATGACTTTAATTTCAACAAAACACAGATGCGGTCGGCCGATCACCAAGTGTTCGCTTGTGTGTGATAGTTACACTGGGTAAATGTTCGGGAATAAACATTTGTAGGCAGGTGCTTACTATTGCATCATAGGGAGACCTGTATGAAAGGGTTTTTCACCCTTTTTCTGGCGTACAATGCACCTAACTGAGCGGCTACGATGTCTATTGCACCTAATGTATGTGTTAGGTGCATTGTTCTTAATACTCGACACTTTCTAATCCGCCGAACATGAGGGCGCGTTCACGGGGCGTTCTGGGGGTGTCGCACCACTAATATTAGACACATGTATGAATGTTCGGCAAAACTAGGCGCATTACTGCGCGGACAGGAGACCTATCTCAATGTGGTCGCTTGAGCCTGGGGAGTCGCAGTGGAGATAGATTTGCTGTAAGGGGCAAAAATGTCAAATATTTCTCACCTTCCACAAGTAAAATAATAAAAAGTGATTTATTATAATTATCAAACTGTATAAAATTAAATTATTTAAATTTAATAAAAAATATATAATATCCCAAAAATATAAAAATATCTCCTATAAAATGGATTTAAAATTAATATTCTAAAACTAATTTTACATTAAATAACCCTCTGATGATGATGTTCAGATTTTTAAATTTTTAATTTTGACTGCATTAAATTTGAAATGTATTTTTGCTGCTCTCACCCTTTATTCTACATACAGCAAGAGCCAGCACAGCACAGGTATTGCTGGGACCTATGGTCCTCCAAGCAGGATCAGTCCCATAGTTTCTATCCCTGACATACTATTCTAATGACTTCTTTTATTTCCAGCCTATCTGTAGCCTTTATAAAATGTTTGGGGCATTACTAATGCACCTATGTTCCGTAATGCGCCAAACACACAGGTGAGGGGCAGGGAACTTTACACCATTTATGAGCACAAAAACCACTTTCATACATCAGGTGCATTTTACACTGGAAACGAGACTCGACTATTCACTTCGATGCGCCTTCCTTCATACGTGTCTCCCGTAGTGTCCACCAGCTATTGCTGCTCCTGGTCACCAATGGGCGTCAACCACTACAGTTGCTGAAACATGCTGAATGCTTAGTTTAACACCTATGAGACTGGCCATAGAGAGGTCTATGACAACAACCTGTTCATAATGCGTCCTCCTTCTGGAACCTCCAAGATCAGATGTGGATTCCGTGTGCAATCCTGGTACCAAGGGCGACATGTTTGAAGTTGCCGCTGACTCAGCAGTTCTAAATTGCTATAGAGGATTGTAGAATGCGACAGTATGTATGACCCTATCGTACTGCGGATCATAAATGTGGGACATCATAACTGTGGTGCATGGTCTGTGGTGCGAGCAAAGCACCAGATATTTGTTTAAAGGAAATGTGTCATCAAAAAATGAGTCATTGTTTAAGTACCGCTTTTATGTTAAACACATTTTATAGGAATTTTTGGTTAGTTTTTTTTTACATTTTTCATATCACTTTCAATATTTTTTAATAATTCTTAAGTCTTGCAGTTTTGACTTTGGCCGCTGGGCGTTGTTTGGACTGCTTTTAAAGCAGCCACAGAGATGCTTTACTGCAGCTTCATGCACATAGGAGACTTAAGACTGACTCAGTCCCATTGACTTCTATAGGAGAGTTTTCTAGTCATGCTCTGTAACCTGGGAAGAAATCAGTGTGCAGGGAGGTGAAAGGGTGAACTGTGACTATCTCCTCTTGTGACTGTTGGATCCTGTGTTATCTATTCACACCGGTGTCTCCTTTCAGTTTGACCTTCTTTGTGCTGATAATGAGCAGACAACTGAGAATCTTTCTGTACAGAACAGGAAGTCACAGACTAGTTATAGGCTTAGTGGCCAAAGTGAAAACTGCGGGACTTAAGAATTATAAAAAAATATTGAACGTGATATCGAAAATAAAAAAAAAAAATATAAGCAGCCATTCTTAAAAAATGTGTTTAACATAAAAACGTGAGTTAAACAATAAGTCATTTTTGATGACACATTCGCTTTAAAGACTCAGCAGCATTCTTGACTGACAAAACTAACTTATGCTAATTATAAAACGATGTGAAATTAAACAATCTAAAATTAAAATTAAATTATATATTATAAAATTATTAATAATTTAAATAATATAAAATTAGAAAACCAATAAAGCAATACGTTGGGAAAAAAATCTAATATGAAATATAATTATTAATTATTAATTCATTAAGTTGATTTTCTAATGAAAAACAGTTTTTCATTAGAAAATCAATGAATTGCACAAGTCTCTATAGAGAAGAGTAGTAACAGTTAGAATACAAATCTCAGGCTATGTCTACACTGCACAGCTTTACGATCGCATTTACGGCGCTTTTAGGATTTTAAAAGCGCAAAAATTACGAAAATTTGAGAGGCCCCATAGACTAAAAAAATAAAACATGAGCTATAGTCTTATTCGTTCGTCTTTTATCTGCTCGTCTTCTGGCACCGGCGTATTATATAACATGTTGTATAATATACCGCCGCTTTTATTTTTTTTGCCATCTTCCTATACAATATAATTGTATGGGTGACATCAAAAAATCGTGAAGCAACCGTGGTTTTGGTTCAAAACGTGACAAAAAACATGGTCCTGCATCGGAAAAAAAACGCCTTTCGGACTTTTTTGTCCGATGCAGTTTTGCCTAGTTTTTAAGTTCTTAAGTATGATTGACTTTTTAGTTTCCTCTCTTGCAACATTCTGCACAAACGGATTGACGTTAAGGCCCGTATTTCTATAAATTAACAGTTTATTGATTTTAGTTAGCCTTTGTTAAGTTTTATGAAATTTAAAATTTTTTCTTGATTTTATTTCTTTTTTTTTTATTTATTAATCTACCATTTTTTTTATTATCTTATAGGGTCTTAGGAAATTTTTGATTCTCCAAAAAAAAAATCTGGCAATGTCAGACACTGGTTAATTTGGTTTGGGCTTGTACGACGTTTTTGCATCTCCTTTTGGCGTTACACATTCATAAATGTGTCTAATTGTTCTAACCTGGTGCCACGCGCCTCTGTAGAATTGGTGCATTCAAAAGTGTCGTCTCCATCACAGCTTAAAATTTGGAATACAACTGTTCTTACATGTATCAAACGTACTACAACAGGTTTTTTTTGGCTCAAAGCACACCAGAAAACTGTTGCAGCCCACTCATATACTACTATGTTGCCCCAAGTGCTTAATTTCTTATAGCGCCACTACAGGGCGAATTAAGCATTACACCATATTCATTTTGATCAATGGGTTTTTGTATGTTGCAAAACAGCAAAAGTCTTTCAGAGTAAGAGGTGGTCATGGAAATGGGCACCATCCAGAGGAAGAGATAAAGATCAGGGGAACTCTCTCTATAAACTCTAATCTACCAGGAAAAGGAGGAGAAATGGCAAAGAATATCAAACCATGTATTACTCACCTGAAAGATACCTATGCTGCCATATGCCACACGACCACTGCAGCCAATCAGAAGATGTCACTGCACCTCTGCTAACCCTACTGTGTATGGGGCCCCGGAGCAGACTGATGTCACTGCACCTCTGCTAACCCTATTGTGTATGGGGTCCGGAGCACACGGATGTCACTGCACCTCTGCTAACCCTCCTGTGTATGGGGCCCCGGAGCAGATGGATGTCACTGCACCTCTGCTAACCCTACTGTGTATGGGGCCCCGGAGCAGACGGATGTCACTGCACCTCTGCAAACCCTACTGTGTATGGGGCCCCGGAGCAGACGGATGTCACTGCACCTCTGCTAACCCTACTGTGTATGGGGCCCCGGAGCAGACGGATGTCACTGCACCTCTGCTAACCTACTGTGTATGGGGCCCCGGAGAAGACGGATGTCACTGCCACCTCTGCTAACTGTACTGTGTATGGGGGCCCTGGAGCAAGGATGTACTGCATCCTGCTAACCCTTTGTGTAGGGGGCCCGGACAGATGGATGTCCTGCACCTCTGTAACCTATGGTAGGGGCCCAGGACGACGGATTCGCTGAATTTGTTTACCCCACTGTTAGGGGGCCCTTGCCCCGCTATGTCCCTGCCCTTTTCAAACCCCTACTGTTTTTGGGGGCCCCCAAAGTGGTTCACTGCATCCTGCTAACCCATGTGTAGGGGCCCCGGAGCAGACGGATGTTACTTCATCTTGCTAACCCTAGTGTATGGGGCCCCGGAGCGAGGATGTTATTTCCCCTCTCAACCCTACTGTTTTGGGGGCCCCGGACAGATGGATGTCATCCCCCTCTCAAACCCCTCTGTTATGGGCCCCGGAATGACGAGTCACTGCCCCCTCTATTAACCCTACTGTGTAGGGGGCCCCCGCAGCAGACAGATTTCATGCCCCTCTGCAAACCCCTACTGTGGATGGGGCCTGGAGCACACAGTGTAAATGCCCCTCTTTTAAACCCTACTGTTTTGGGGCCCGGGAGCAACAGAGTCACTGAAACTCTGTTTAACCCTATTTTAGGGGGGCCGGACAAACGGATTCACTGCATCTCTGCAAACCCTAGTGTATGGGGCCCCGGAGCAATTGGATGTCACGCACCTCTGTAACCCTACTTGTAGGGGCCCCCCGGAGCAGACGGATGTCCTGCCCTCTGCTAACCCTACTCTGTAGGGGGCCCCGGAGCAGAGGGGATTCATTTGCACCTTTTTCCTAACCCTACTGTGTAGGGGGCCCCAAGAAAAGAAGATGTACCCCCACCTCTTTTAAACCCCTTTACGTGTATCCCCCCCGGGAGCAGAGGGAAATGTCACTGCACCTTGTTAACCCTGCTTGTATGGGGCCCCGGACAGAGGGTTTTTCCTGCATCTTTTTTTAACCCCTTTAACTGTGTAGGGGGCCCGGGAACCTAAACGTATTTTCCCCCGCCCCTTTTGCTAACCCTACTGTTTTTAAGGGGGCCGCAAAGCAGACAGATATCAATGCCCTTGCTTAACCCTACTATTTTTGGGGGGCCCCCCGGGCAGGGCCCCACAAAATTTTCGGGGCCCCCATAAAGCTAAATTTTGGGGGGCCCCCCCACAAGCCCCACCCCCAACAAATCCATGCCACGCCCCCATCAAAGCCATTGCCCTTCCCCCAACAAACCCCTTCCCCCCGCCCCCGGGGAAAAAAAAAAGCAATTGCTCCATTTTTTTTGGGAAATTTAGTTCTGGTTGAAAAAAACCACCAAAAAGATCACCACTGTCATGAGAACCGGGAAAAAACCCAATAACCAAGAAAAAATTTTGCCAAACAAATATACAAAGACCATAAATACCGCCACATCCCCCAAAAAACCCCCACAATAAAGATGTTGAAAAAACCCAATCAAAATGTCACTGAAAATTTTTACTTACAATAACAATAATACTACGACACACAGGGGAAAAATATGGGGGTTTGGGGTTTACAGGTGACACAGGGGGCCCCCCACATAGTACAGGTAAAATTTAGGACTCACAGGTGATTTTTTTGTCTGATAAACCCGTTCAGGGGCCCTTTTCTTTTGCTCCGCCCAGACCGCTATGATGACTTCTTCGGGCCCCACCCCCAAACCCTGCAGAAAATTAAAACAAAAACCCAACTGGGGACTCCCACTTTTTTTTTTATCTCCCTACATTTTCCTCCCCCTAATTGAAAAAAACCCCCCTCCAAAACTGCCCCCATTGGTGCCCTCGTAATTATGTATATAGACCCCCATAGGTAGGTAGGTAGAAGGCCCCCTGTAGCCGGGTAGTGGGCAGGTAAGGATAGCCCTCCATAGGTATATGGGTTGGTAGCCAGGGAGGTTGGCGGGTATCCAATCAGGTAGACAGCGAGGTAGGTGGGTAACAGGTAGCCAGGGAGGTAGGGGGGAAAGGGGTTACCCGGGGAAAGGTAATTGGGTGGGCGGGTAGCCAGGGAGGTAGGGACTAGCAGGTAGCCAGGGGGGTAGGGGGGTTAGCCAGCCCGGGTAGCACGAAAGGAAAGCTAGTCGGGTAGCCGGGGGAGGTAGGTAGCTGGGAACCCAGGGCATTTTCGTAGGTGGGGCCTTTATCCCCACAGCCGGAGGGGGGACACAGGGGGTCGGGGAAAACAATGGGGTTGGGGGGGGCGGGGACCCCCACAGGGGCGGGGCCCCACGAGGCGGGAGGGGGAGGGGGGGAAGGGGAAAAAACCCCCGGGCGGGGAGGGGAGGCGGGGGACCCCACTGGGGTTTGGGGAGGAGGCGGGGACACCCTGGGGCCCTGGGGGGGGAGGCAGGGACACATGGGGCTGGTGGGGGGGGGCCCAGGGACACACTGAGCTGGGGGGGGGAGCGGAAAAGGGAAGGCTGGTGGGGGGGGGGCCCGGGGGACCCCTTTTGGGGCGGGGGGGGAGGCGGGAACACCTGAGGCTGGGGGGGGGGGAGGGGGGGACCCACTGAGGCTTGGAGGGGAGCGGGGAAACACACTGGGGGCTGGGGGGGGAGGCAGGGACACACTGAGGCTGGGGGGGGGGACGCAAGAACACACTGAGGCGGGGGGGAAAGGGGCGGGGGACCATGGGGCTTGGGGGGGGGGCAGGGACACATGAGGCTAGGGGGGGGGCGGGGACACCCCTGAGGCGGGGGGGGGAGGCGGGGAAAACACTGGGGTTTGGGGGGGGGGGGCAGGGACACACTGGGGGCTTGGGGGGGGGCAGGGACCCCCGAGGCTGGGGGGGGGGAAAGGGACACACTGAGGCATGGGGGGGAGGGCGGGAACACACTGAGGCTGGGGGGGGAGGCAGGAACACACAGGCTGGGGGGGAAAGGCAGGGACAATGAGGCGGGGGGGGAGCGGGGACACCCTGAGGCTAGGGGGGGAGGGAGGCAGGGACACACTGAGGCGGGGGGGGGGGGGGGAGGCAGGGACACACAGGCAAGGGGGGAGGCAGGGACACACAGAGGCTTGGGGGGGGGGCAGGGACCCTGGGGGGCGGTGGAGGAGGCGGGGACACATAAAGGTTTGGGGGCAGAGGCGGGAACAAACTGGGGGCTGAGGGGGAGGCAGGGACACACTGGGCTGGGGATGAAGGCAGGGACACACTGAGGCAGGGGGAGGCAGGGCCCACATTTGAGGGGGGGGGGGAAAGGCAGGGGACATGCGGGAAGGTTTTGGGGGGGGAGGCAGGAACACACTGAGGCATTGGGGGGAGGCAGGGACACCCCAAGGCGGGGGGAGGCAGGGACACACTGAGGCAGGGACACACGGGGCGGGGGGGGGGAGGCGGGGACACACTCAGGCGGGGGGGGGGCAGGGACACCCCGGGGGGGGGGGAAGGCAGGGACCCCACTGAATTTTGGGGGGAGGCGGGGAAAACCCCTGGGCGGGGGGGGGAGGCAGGGACACACTAAAGTTTGGGGGGGAGGCAGGGACACCTGAGGCGGGGGGGAGCAGGGACCCACTGAGGCGGGGGGGGGAGGCGGGGACACATTGGGGTTGGGGGGGGGGGGCGGGGACACAGTGAGGCTGGTGGGGGGAGGCGGAACACACTGGGGCGGGGGGGGGGCGGGAAAACACACTGAGGCTGGGGGGGGGGGCGGGGGCCCACCTGAGGCTTGGAGGGGAGGCGGGGACCCACTGAGGTTTGGGAGGGGGGGGGGCAGGGACCCCACGGGAGGTTTGGGGGGGAGGCGGGGACAAAACTGAGGCTGGGGGGGGGGGCGGGGACACACAGGCGGGGGGGGAGGCGGGGGGACACACTGGGCCCTGGGGGGAGGCAAAAAACCCCACTGAGGCGGGGGGGAGGCGGGGACCCCACTGAGGCTGGGGGGGGGGCCCAGGGCCCAAAATGAGGCTTGGGGGGGAGCGGGGGACACACTGAGGCTTGGGGGGGAAAGGGAGGGCCCCAAAACTGAGGCTGGGGGGGGTGGCAGGGACACACTGAGGCGGGGGGGAGGAAACATGCCTAAAAGGGGGGCCTTCAAAAGGTCAGTGGGGGGGACAAAAAGGGGGGGCGCTGCTCAAAAAGGGGGCCCGCGCCCGGGTAAACAACTTGAAGTTAAAAATTAGAACTTTGAAAAATTTTTTCCCACTTAGTCGGGACGAGCTGAAACCCGGAGCCCCGGGGACCTCCTCTCTGTCCGCCCCGCCCCGGGCACGCATTCGGGGAACTAAGGGGGGGCCCGCCGGGACATTTTGGGAATTGAGGCCCCCCCACGGGGAGGGGGGGGGGGAGACTAAATGATTTATTTAAGACTTCCCGGCGACCCCGCCCAAAGACAAGGAGAGGGGGGAAACCCGGCCCCCGGGTTTTTAACAGCGCGCAGTAAGTAGAAAACAGCTGTGGCTGGGAGCGCGGGCCCCCTCCCAGCTGCGCCACCCCCTTCTCAGCAGCGCCGCGGGCCCCCTTTCAGCAGCGCCGCCCCCCCCTTTCAAAAATTTCTGCCCCCTTATCAGCCCGCGTTTGCCGGGGGCCCCGGGCCCCCCCCCAGCGTTCCCCCCGCCCCCCTTTTAGAAGAGCCGCCCCCCTCTTTAAAAAACGCTGCACCCCCAAAATGTGTATGGGGCCCGAGAAGACGGGTGTCACTGCACCTTTGGGTAAACCCTACTGTGTAAAGGGGCCCCCGGGGCAGACGGAAAGTCACTGCCCTCGTTTAAACCTATGTGAAAGGGGGCCCGGAAACAGACAGATTTTCACTGCACCTTGTTAAACCCCTTTTGTGTATGGGCCCCAGAGAGATGGATGTTTACTGCACCTCGCTAAAACCCCACTGTGAAGGGGGCCCCGGAGAAGGATGGATTTTCACAGCACCTCTGCTAACCCCAATGGGTATGGGGGGGGCAACGGATTAAAAGCACTTTTTGCTAAAACCCCGCTGTGTATGGGCCCCAAAGCAACATTGTCACTGCACCCTTCTGACCCTACTGTGTATGGGGCCCCCTTTGCAGACGGTGTAAACCTTTTTCCCCCTTTTGCTAACCCTTTCTGCACAGGGGCACCAGAGAAAATGGATGTCACTTTCACCTTTTTGGTAAAAATTACTGTGTATGGGGGCCCCCGAGCAGGGGGATGTCCTTTCATCTCCCGCTTTTCCCTAAAACACAGGGGGGACCAGGGGCAAATGGATGACAGCACCTGTGGGAACTAGGCCCGCATAAGAGCAGATAAAAACCCACAATTTATGCCCAGTGTCCCGAATTTGGGAAAAAAAATTTTTTTTCTGATGCTTAAAAAAGATGGGCATTGGCATGTCACCGGGGGAAAACATCAGAGAACAAAAATCTTAAACAATTTTTTTGGGGGAAAACACAAGGGGTGGTTTAACAAATGGTTTGGTCTTTGGGGGGTTTTTGGGAAAAAAATTTTGCGCCACTCATCCATGTAAAGGGTGCTCTCACCCAATTTAGGTATGAATCTTTCATTGCAGATCATGTACACCCATACATGCTGATTTTCTCCCCTGGGTGGATGGGATCTTCCCGAAACAAAACAACATGTCACACGGCCCAGAAAAATTTTGACATTATTGGAAGAGTGGGTTCCCCCGTACTTCCTGGCCCCAAAATTTTTCCCGGGCTTCAAAAAGAGCATGGGTGGGGGCCTCTGAATGGGGGGTTTTTGGCTCCCATGGATCCTCCAGCGTGTGGGGTGTGTTGGGTCCCGAACCTGGGCAAACCCGCCCGGAAACTTATGGATCGCTCCCCCCCATCTAGCTTTCTGCCGGGCTGCACATGGGGGGTTTATCGGATATTGGCTGCTGGTCATAGTAATGTGACTCAACCATGTGTATGTATAGATGGGGTGTGCAGTCAGTGAGTGGAAATACAGTTTAAATTATAGTTAAATATAATAATCGCTATACAATTTTAAAAAGTGTTTTATTTGAACAGGGAAAGCCTTAAAACACAATCTCTTATGTGCTCCAGCTGGTGCCTTCACAATTACACATTGCTGTCATCTAGTTTTTACACTCAAGCACTTTTTCATTTTGGATAGTGCAGGGAAGGGTTTTTACATTTGTTTTGCTGTCTGTGCCCCTGATTTGAAGATTTCACCTCATGTGCTGCTGTGGCATGCTGGAACTTGTCGTTCCACAGCTGCCATCTGCTGTGGAACATGGAACTCCAAGTGCCATCACGCCCCATAAGTCTCTGCTTTTAACTAGGGGACAGATCTAAGTTGAAACCTGCCTGTATTTATCACAAGTGTCTAATAGTAAGACTGTCTCTGTTGCCCATAGCAACCAATCACAGCTGTTCACTTCTGAACAGTGATGTAAGTTAGAGGCCCGTGACCACCGCAACCAATGAGCGGCCACAACGGAGAAGTCGGAAGTGACAGCAGAAGACAGGGACTGCCAGTGCTAGGCCCGGGATTGGAGACAGAATACAGCTCTGGAAAAAATTAAGAGACCACTGCAAAATTTTCAGTTCTGTGATTTTTCTCTTCAATGGTAAATTTTTGGAGAAAAATGTACATTGTTATTTTATTATATAAACTACAGACAACATGTCTTCAAAATTCAAAGCAAAACATTTGTGTTTATTTGCAGTAAATGAGAAATCTTCAAAATAATAAAAAAGCAGCAGTAGAGCTGCCAGACTTCGAATAATGCAAAAGACAAGTTCTTATTTCTTCAGAAAAAAATAAGGGATGTTCAACGGCTTAATTGCGGGAGAATTCCCCCCCCGCAATTAGCCGTGGGGGACGGGGCGGGGGGGGGAGCGGGGAGTAAGCAGGGGGGCCCGGCACTTCGCCGGCCCCCTTTACTATCCTGTAGCGGGGGTAACCCGCTAGAAATGCATGTCAATTATCCCCCCGCCCCCCGGCTTCGCCGGGGGGGGAGAGGGGGTAATCCATAGTTCTCTATAGAACTGGAATTACCCCTAATAATGGGCCCCTTTTGGCCCCAATTTGGGGCACTTCGCGCGTAATTACGGACTCGAAATGACGGCCCATTCTTAACCGTGTGAACATGGCCTAAGACTAATGGTTTAAGTCAGGAACCAACATTTGGTGGAATAACCATGATTTTTTCATTCAAATTCCTTTTGGCCTATTACTAGCACTTGTTTTGCCATCAAGCTTGTCCTATTGCAAGAGGATTGTGAAGACCACAGCAGTGTTTTTTATACTTTCCTTCATTAATAAGATTTGGTTCAGGTGATCACCTCATCAGAAGCACATAAGTAGAATGAGGTGGACTTTGGTTGGAATTCAACTGACACTGGAATAGAATGGCCCTCAGACATGTAGAGATACTGATTTTTAGAAAACTGTGTAGTGGTCTCTTAATTTTTTCCAGACCTGTATAAGGGTTTTATGTTTTAATGGGGCCCCTAGAGCATTAGATCAATCTTGTAAACAACATGGACCACCCCTCGAACATCAGTAGTAACTCTCTGGTCGACCACTTCTTGGTGCATTACAAATGGATCCAGTTCTGTCAGATTTGTCCCGTATCTGGTATTCTGTGGGTGGAGGGGGCAAATGCCAATATCACATGCCAATGTGATTATCCAATGTTGCTGTTCGTGTGTTCAATTACCATCCGTACTTACTTATCTGAATAATGGAGGAGATTCATCCAACAACTAAAGCACAGATATGTCTCTGGTGTCCATGCAGCCAATCGCCGCACAGCTTTCACTTTCACACTTGGGGGCCCCATTTATCAAATCTAATAATAAGACTGTCCTTGTTGCCCATAGAAACTAATACGAGCCCATAGCAACCAGAGCTCAGGTTTTATCTCTTATACTGCTCTGGAGAAATGAAAGCTGAGCTCTGATTGGTTGCTATGAGCTCTGATTGGTTGCTATGACCTCTGAGTGATTGCTATAAGCTCTGATTGGTCACTATGATATCTGATTGGTTGATATGAGCTCTGAGTGGTTGCTATGGGCTGAGTGGTTGCTATGGGCTCTGGTTGCTATGAGCTCTGATTGGTCGCTATCGGCAACAAAGGCAGTCTTATTGTTGGACATATTTGTTATATAAGGTCAACGGTGCTCTTCAGAAATGAAATAATTTCAGACTGCTTAAAATAAATAAAAAAACAATTCCCCCTGTGAACATACCTCCACACTCCCGTACTGTATGTAATATGTTTTGCCATAGTTACATAGTTAGTACGGTTGAAAAAATACACATGTCCATCAAGTTCCCCCAAAAAGGTGGGAAAATTTTGGTGAAGGGAGGGAGACAAGGATTTCATCCCAGCCCCCCCACTGGTAAAATGCCCTAGAACCCCAACAAGAACCAATCCGCCCCTTTTGGAGCCCCCACCCCCACCAAGAACCACAACAGCCAGGATCCAGAATTTTACAAGTACATACGCACTAATATTTTTTTGTGAAAGGGTATTTATCAAGCCTTTCTTGAAACCCTCACCTTTTCCCCCTGTGACCAGTCCTAGGGGATTTTCCCAAAATTTTTCAGTTTTACAGGAAAAACCCCCCTTTTTCTCCTCGGGTTAAAATTTTTTTCTCCTTTGAAGGAATGCCCCCTTTGGGAGGGGGGCTTAAAGAATTTATTTTCCGCATTTTTTTTGTAGGACTTTTATATTTTTTTAATTTTAATTATCCCTAAATGTATTATTAATGTTATTTTTGGGTGTTTAATTTTTGGGCAACTGCTAAGCTATTACCATCGGGGTTGAATGAAGCATTGTTCCTACAATTTCATGGCAGTAGAAAAAGTCACAAAGCCATCAAGGCTTCTCTGGCCCATTGGATTAAAGATGTTGTAATGTACAGGAGTTAACCCTTGCTGCACTGGTTAACTCCATATGTACATCACAGGTTAATTTTATGCTGAACTAGAGTTAGCGGACTAAAGTGAGAGAAGATGTTTGTTATATAGTGATACTGATGATAACTATATGTGTACGCTGAAGATTTCTGCTTTGGTTCATGTATCCTTCTTTGTTGTGGCATTCTGTGGGAGAGATACATGGCCCCTGTATGAGCTGAGTAAGATACTAGTGATGACAAATCTGTTCTGGAGTGTCATTGTAACGGGTACGGTGGATTCGCTGGACCCCCCAAGCGTGAACCTAACCACGCCAGGGAACGGAATCTAAGTAGCCCCGGGTTTTTTTTCACCAGGCCCCCGAAAAGGGGTTGGACTTGCCGGCGGGGGAACTACCAGGCTTTACCCCTGACTGATTGCTTGGGGGAGGGGGCCCGGGGGTAGCGTGGTAAAAAATCGTAATCCAGGGGCGAAAGTGGGGGACACAAAAAGGTCGGGCAGGAGCAGAGGTTCGTGGTCAGAGGCGGGAGAAAGGGCAGGGGAGGGGGCCCGAGGGAAAGGGCTGGAACGTGGGGCGGAACTGGTACACGGGGAAGCAATACGGACACCAAGCCACACCAAACACTCTCTAAGCACACCAACGGACTGGCAGGGAAATGGGGGCGTACCGTAAAATAGAACCAGCGCCTATAATTGACCAATTATGGGGCGCTGGCCCTTTAAAAAACTAGAGAAGCCGGGGCGGGGCGCGCCCCCAAAAACACGGGGCACGCGCCCGGCGGCTGGGACAGGCGGGGGGGGCAGCGTTCACCGGACGGGGCGGGTAAGGAGAGGGGCGCTGCCCCGGGGACAGGAGCGGGGTGGTCGCGGCGGGCTGCAGCCCCGACCGGAGCCCGGGCCGGGGGGGGCGCAACCCCGACCCCGTGACAGTTCCTTGGTCCATTGCCCCTTTTCGGTGCTTGGAGGATAGGGACCTTGGGTAAACCCTTTAAAAATTTGTACTATGTCTGTGAATGTGAATTGGTACGTACAATGTATGACAAAAAGATCTGCAAAGTCTAGTATAGTAATGTTTTTTTAATGGATGTTCAGCATGCAGCAGAAGGGGGGGGAGTTGTTAGAAACCGGTTGGAAAGGGATAGTAGGAAGGGGCAAACGAGGTTATAAATTATTTTGTGCCTTTTTATAGTGTAGTGGATTAGCTGAGTTCAGGGGGTTTCATCTCAGTTCAAAAGTAGTGGCCTGAGTCAGGGATGTGACTTAACTCTTGAAGCCTGAACCCTGCCACACTTTAGCTGGTAGGTCCAGAAATTAAATTTGGAAAACCATGGTTTCCCTGCAAGCAAAAATGGATTATTCCCCATTACGTAATAAAAGTGGGGCAAGTATGAGAGGTTCGGTTGGTGTCTAGCCACCTTGACAAGGACAAGTGCAAAGCAACTACGACTCCCATTTTCTCTCCTCTGCTCATGCCATGGTCATGCTCAGCAATTATAAAAGAATTTTTATGTTTAGGGTCAAGATTTCCCTTTTTCATCTTGGTCATTCCACAACCCACGCGGCACCCTGGGAAAACTTTGGCAAGTGCCTTTTAGATCAAAATTTGTAAGCCCCCCAAAAACCCGGTTTCACCATCAACGTTCTAAAAAATTAAGGAAGGACGCCCCTTTTGCAGAATGTTCACTTTTTTGCAAATCAAAACTCAGAAAAGCTGCGGAGGTCCCACCCTTTTAAGACCGCTTTTTAAATCGCAGTGGTGTGCTACCGTAGGACGATCAGGAAAGTAGAAATTTGCTTACCAAACTTTTCGTTTCCTGTAGTCCATAGGCACCAGCTTTCCCACCCCCAAAGTTATTTTCCCTTTTTTTTACTTCAATATGGTGTGTGGTGATTCCCAGCCGGGTTATGGGTAATTTAAATGGGTTTATTGTTTTAATTACAGTTGAAACCTGTCTCTTTTAATTGTACCTAGGGGAAGTAATATCCCAATGGTGTGCTGTCATAAGACGATCAGGAAACAGAAATTTTAGTAAGCACATTTCTACTATAATACTGCTCCTAAGTATTAGAATATATCTACTATAATACTGCCCTACAATACCTATACAAAAATGTGAAAGTATTAGAGAAATTGTTTCCATACAGTAGGGTTATTATAGTAGAGCAGGTTTTCATCTGGTGCTGTCATTATTGCACTTAAAGGGCTTTTGCCACAATCTCATCTCATACCTCTTGTTCCCCCTCTTAGTCTGGTTTCTCAGAAAGGGGGTATGTGATTTGTTTGAATTGCAGATCATGTGACCAAAGGTCCTTACTGATGTTGGGGGGACACTCACCAGGCCTTTCCTCTCCTGTAGTCAAAGAAAGGGTCTATTTTTGTTAAAGCATTCGTGTGTAGCTGAGATGACAGGTAACAGTTTTTGCCTCACAGCACTAAAGGCGTCCTCCGGGTTCAAATCCATACAGGGAACCAAAAATTGTAGCTAGTTTTTCTCCTTCTCCTTTATCCAATGGCCCAAGACCTCAATTGAGGTTTCATTTTTTATGTATTTGATTTATTTCGCTATTTATTTACTTGTTTGACTAATCGTAAGGAGTACAGAGCAGGAAAGAGAAGTAGAATGACAGAACCTCGCGGTTTTACACTGGATCTCATCAGTGCACTGACCCACCTATTCAAATGTAGACTTATGTGACTTACTAAGGAGTAAAGAGGTCAGGGAAATAGAATGTGTAGCTCCTGGAGGTCTTGAACAATCAACAGCTGACCTGAGAGGACAAGTTGATGTATGAGCATTTGCTATCCAGGACTGAGGAGCTCTACAGCCCTCGTAGTCTTATCCCCTGCCCCCGAGGACTCAAGCTGCTCACGTTAACATTGAGAATCTCTACCAGGAAGCAGCCATAAACAAAACCGGTTGCTTGTAGAATTTTTATATAATTAATGAATGGGAAAATGTTTGTTATTTAATTTGCTCATGCTTCCCGCCACATCAATTTTACTTTGTGGCAAAACACCTTTAAACACAAAATTGCATCTTGAAGTCACATCTTTGCATCTTTTGATGTTACAGTGCTCCATTTGCTAAAGTCAATATATCGACCATCCACCTGCACTGTAAAATAGGTGCTTATTGGCAGGATGGATGTGAGCATGGCAACTGAAGGCGAAACATGAACCTCCAGCCCAGAACATCCAGTGGTAACTGTGGTAGCTTTAGTCAACTACTAATATTCAATGTGTATGATGTGTATGGTATGCTGGTGAGAAGGACTAAAAGAACTTTCTGACTGTGAAATGTGAAAGCAGAACTAGCCCTAAGCACGCTAGAGGGTGAGGCAAAAAGAATTGTGTTGTTGTAACCAAGGGACAGATGGGATTTTCTCATGCTCTAGAGTTTCTTTAAAGCAGACATTCTAGAAAGGATGAGGTTAGCCGTGTAGAAGGAGATGCTTGGAGGGCCTATATGGACAGTTCATGGAAATATACTGAAACCCTTTATATTCACAACTGAGGAACCAGAATCCACTATAGCTAGCTCTCCTGCTACAGAGGGAACCTCTGTAGATGAAGGCCAATGGGTACTACAGAACATCAAGAGGGGCCCAATCCATTAGAGATTAAATAAGTCTTCTTAGCTATCCGAAAGAGTGGAGGGCCACCCTGTGAAACATAGCTTTCCTTAGGTGTGAAAACTGAGAGAGAAGGAGATTGCCAAGGGAAGACAGGTCTCGTTAGATATAAACTCGTTTATAAGGACCTGTGATTCAATCTGACCAGGTTGTGTATGGTGGAAGAGTACAAGAGAGATGTTCCTGTTTTGTGTTTAGAGTGCTTCCTGGAGAGACTCGCGCATGTACTGTAAGGCTACGTCTACACTGCATCGGAAACAAAAATAAACACGCGCCTGAAAGCCGGACGTTTTTTTTCTCCAACGGCAGGACACTGCAGTTTTTGTCACGCATCTGTGCCTAAACGACTTGTCGCTTTCGTTTTTTCTGACGTCGCAACCCATACATTAGTATAGTATGGGGATTACACGCAAGGAAAACGAGGAAGCGGCGGCTTATGATACAACATTTTGTATAAAACGACGCTGCCGAAAGGTATAAACGGGCAGAGAAAGACGAGTCTGTGTAGACAGCAGCTAGTCTTCCTATTGCCATCAATGGACGCCCGTTGGGAACGTACTCGTATCTTCGGCGCTTTTTTATAAAATAGGCAAAGCGCCAAAGATACGATTGTTTTCCTGTGCAGTGTAGACATAGCCTAAGAGGCAGCAGTCTAATCTCAGGAAGAGAGGTGGACAGCCTGCTACAAGAGTTGACCTGTAGAAAAAGAGAGGGTGAGAGAGACAGCCTGCTACAAGACCTGTTCTACAGAGATGGAGACAGCTTGCTACAAGACCTGTTCTACAGAGATGGAGACAGCCTGCTACAAGACCTGTTCGACAGAGATGGAGACAGCCTGCTACAAGAGCCGCTCTGTAGAGATAGACAACCTGCTACAAGAACTGCCCTGTAGAGAGGGAGACAACCTGCTACAAGAAAACGTGCAACTGTAGAGGAGGACAAACCTGCTTACAAGAAAAACTGCCACTGATAGGTTGAGGGAGACAACCTGTTACAAGATCTGTGCTATAGAGAGGGAGACAGCCTGCTACAAGACCTGTTCTACATAGGATGGAGTCATGCCTAGATCCAAGAGCTGATCTGTGTAGAGAGGGAGACATCACCTTGCCTACAAGAAAATGCCATGTGAGATGGGATGTCAAACCTGTTACAATGGACTCTTTGCTATGAGAGGGGGAGGGACAATCTGCTACAAGAGCTGCTCTGTGGAAAGGGAGAAAGACTGATACAAGATTTTCCTGTAGAGAGAAAAAGACAGTCTGCTACAAGAGTTGCCCTGTAGAGAGGGAGACAACCTTCTACATGAGCTGCTCTACAGAAATGGAGACAGCCTGCTACAAGAAACCCAAAATAGGAAAACAAAACATACTTCCAATATTATTCCACAATTAATAGGCTCTAACATGCAGAAGGAGTACCCGTACCAAGGGTAAGTGAGCCCTTACTCACCACGAAAGTCCCAACAAATTGCAAGTGGACGACAGCATATTAAGAAGCAGGAATCTTTTTTATTGCATAGTGAGCAAAACACCAAAGCCTTAGCAATCGTTTTTAGCCCTATATGGTGGACTTTTTCCATGCAGCATGCTCCCAATAAAAGTACTTACAAGGACTAATCTCGATAAACCCAACACCTGAGTCCTTTGCTGTCTCAGGGCTTGATTGCTGAGTCTTGATTGTCCTTTGTCTTTTGATTCCACCCCTTGAACCCTTCTCTCAATCCAGCTCGCTATCATCTTGCCTCTTCCTTGAAACAATCCAATGATGTGATCTTTTGTGAGTGAAATTACAGATGTTACAGAGATGTTTTTTTACCACCACAATTACTAGCACAATTTTCTTTACTCAGCCTCAGTGTTTTCTCTTTACAAGTAGCGTTCTGTTGCTGGGGAGCTCATCTATTTTCTTCTGTGTCTTCGCCCTGCCATCAGTTCATGAGAGTGTTATTAACCTGACAATGTGCGGTGTTCCTCGACCTGTTGGGAAATCTTCAATCATGCCTCAAACACACGCCCTCCCCCCCCCATATACTAGCAGCCCCCCCCCCCCCCCCCCCCCCCCCGCCCCCCCCCCCCCCCGCCCCTCCCCCCCCCCCCCCACCCCCCCCCCCCCCCCCGCAAGGCGACATATGCCTTATGCTAGTCTCTTATCAACAGTCCTCATAACCATATTGTTGTGTGCATTAAATAGGCAACAAAATACTTAAAAGAAGGTAGCTGCTAAAATTATTAGGCGCAATTATAAGACACTTTTTCTGTAATGATAACTATTGTAAACAAACCGGAAATGGTAGTGGTGTACTGATCACGTGAGAGCGCTCACGACAAATGTGATGTTTTGATGGGAAGTAGTGGACACCGAGGTGATAGAGGCACCCAAGCAGATGTACTAACGGGGTTGTTGTGGACAGGCGCCCCAAGTTCTACCTACCCCTGCGGTACTTGTCTGTAGGTGGCAAATGAGGGTGCTGTAGCTTACTGGGTAAGAAATGGTGGTGAGAACGGCTCGTAAGTTGCAGGTGGTTTAATCCATGGGAGAGAACAAGGTAGTCACTAGGCCTGGGCAGGCGCCGGCCAAGATTCCTTCGTCAAGTGTATGTTGGACAGCATGGAGGAATCTTCGGTTACGCTCCAAGGTATAGACCTGAGAGGACACCTAGCGTGGATTAACAAATTTCACGTATAAACTTGGGTAGAGTTGTTGGAGGATTACTTTTCGACGGTTACGGCAATTTCATCTCTTTTAGTTTCGGTTCAGATTAATTTATCTTTGATTTTATCCGTATGAGAAATTATTTTAGAACCAGGAGGCCTTTTATTAGGAAAGCCTTGGCGAAAAGCAAGAAATCAGTTATGTGGTTTACTTTTATTAGCCCATGGAAGTGTCTTACAAATGTATGTGTTACCTCTTGGACGTGTGGTGTGGGTGGCAGAATCGTAAGGGGGTTGGGGCATCCTAGCATCACAGGCGAGCACGGCGTATATGAGCCAACGGCCTGTGCTTCGGAGGGGCGTGGATGTGTGACATTTACTCGCACACTGCACGCGAATGGAGCGGAAACGGCCGACACGGAGGAACCTGACATTTATAATAGTATGTCAAGTGCTGAACTGATGCAAGCTCCAATCTCTTTGAAAAGGTTTATATCTTTTGTGGGGGGGACGAGCGGTCTTTTGTTAAGGGCATGTGGGATTATGTGATCAATAACTCCCACAGTATTACGTTTGTCTTGGAACACTTAGAGAACAGGTGTTTTGATGATTGTTCTAGGTTTAGTGGGTCCTGTAATGTGACAGGGTGTGTGATCCTTTGCGAGTTGAGGTAAAAAGTTACGGAAGTGGGTGAAGTGGTGGGAGATTCAATATTGGTGAGTTGGCACTACACCCTAGTTAGTTAGTTACACGTATGGGCTGATCTGATCGCCGGAAATTGTGGGTTATGGAGGCGTCGACGGGGACAGGGATCCCTCTGAGCCTTGAGTTACATATTGGAGGGTCCTACCGGATGGTGGCTGTCTGTGGTAGGCTTGCCACTCATGACCGCGGGATTCTTGTGACCGTTATGAGGGCAAAACTCACGCAAACAAAAACAGAAGAAAAAGAGACCAAGGACTTACAATTTCGCCAGACACATCGAAGATACACTCTCTCAAAGGACACTACTAGCCTCCATGTTTCTCCTTATTTCTGAAATGGAGGGGTGGGTTCCATGTTTGGGAAATTTGGAGAGGTTGTTAGTGGCGTAGGTGTAGCGCTGCGAGAGGACGAACAGACGTTGGATGTTTATACAGAGTTATCATATACATACATTGTATTTATCAAAATTTGTATTCAGATTGTTTACTCACCGATGGGTAGGTGTGTTCAGAATAAAAGAACAGCTGCTGTGGGCGCCAAATTTATGACAAGAGCTCTGCCGGTGGATCTTGGTTGTCCGTTCTGTTAGATGGTGGGGAACGGACACTCATACTTGGTGAATGATGGGAACAAATGTAGTTAAGGTTGGGGTCATTAGTAATCGAAGTCAGGTTATTGGACGTTGAGTTGATGGACTTGGGTAGTGTGTTTAACAATGTCCTAAGCACGGTTAGGCAGCTCGAGGTTGGTTACACTAGAATTGACATAGGGCCATCTGTCGGTCGTGATCGAGGTCCATGACCCCAATTGTATAAGTATAGGCTGGTTTATCAGTGTTTTTCTTTGGAGCATGGAGGGGAAAAGTTGCCGGATTGGGACTTTCATGCCCTAGAATATCCTTGGGATGGTTGGGGTACTCCTGATATGTTTGCATTCCATAGCACGAATATGAGGATGTGGTGGATTTAAACGACGGAGCAGCTCTGACGCCCGTTACCGTTTTGGAGTGATTCCTGGCGGGAAGTTTTATTGAAAGGGATATATTAAAAGAGGGGTTTTCTTAGAGTGGATTGCTTGGAATGTGTTGGGAATAAAAAGAAGAAAAAACAAAGTAACAATTGCTCATGGGTGGGTGTAAAAAGCCAAAATAGCTTTCAATATGAAGCCCACAAGGGCCATACATTTCTTGTAAGTACCAGTTTTCTTAAGGCAGAGCACTGGTTTACACTGTGGATATGCCTTGATTATGCTTGTAGAGTGACAAAGTAGGTCACTCATGACGCAAGGTAACAAGAAACGCAGCAATTTTGTACACGTAAGTCATAATTTAACAACGTGTGCCCGCCTCTCGCACTGTATTCCTCCTGGACAAAAGCCACTAGAACTCAGGTCTTTTAAAATACACAGAGACATAAGGGCATGCTCAGAGAGTGTCAAACAGAGTCGCCTATAAACGTATAGACATATATTTTTGATTTAATTATAATGTGTTGGATATTGAGCGCAGACGGTCGGATCGATTAAGGTACTTTTATTGTTACGGATTGTTGAGGTCATGATCTTGTTGTTTGTGCCAGAGTTCGGGGAATAAGGGTAGTGATAAGTAGCTAGCTTAGATAGTTGAGCGGTGGCTCCTGTTTAGTGACGAGAATTTCTCATTACACAAATGCAATAAATGTGTGGAAATGAGTGCTCTCAGCAAGCTTGGAAAATATTAATTATTATTTAGTCGTATGGGTCTGTGAGTTTTATTAAGCCAATCTTTACTGGGAAGGAATAGCTCCTTGGATCTCATCTGGAACGGAAATAGGCCTTATTATTATATCTTCACAATCTGGTGATCAAATTCAACTTTGGGAGTGATTTGAATTACCGTTTAATTTGAACGGATTTGTCTATAGGTTATCTGAAGGGTAGCAAGGATATGTGTTCATTAGTTATTGGATACAATTAGTTGTCATTTACGTTTATTGAGTCGATACGGTTACGGCAAATTGATCTCATGATGCCATAAATCAGAGGTGGTGCGTCACAGGGGCAGATTCTGTACGCTTATGTCACCCCGCGAGTTTTTCTTTTTGAGGGTGGAATCGAGGGTTATTGAAGGTGAGTTCGATGCATTTCTGTCCTTTAAAGTGTTGTGAGATGTTATAAGGGCAATGAATTTTTCATCAAGAAATGGTAGATCTTGCTTGTCTTAATCACGTTATTTTTGTTAAACCAGACATTTTTTGTGTAGGAATTTTTGGCTAGTATTTGCTTTTTAATTTGTCCATAGGCAATTTCAATCAGTGATGTTTTTCAATTATCATTAGAAGTCCTGCAGTTTTCACTTTGGCCACACTTGGCCTAATAAAATTAGTTCTGACACTTTCTGTGATGATGTACAGAAAGGCTTTCCTCAAGTTGTATCCACTTGCTCATTATCAGCGCATAGAGGACTAAGTCTCTTACATAGTTACTTGGCATTTTAAGGAGAGGACAACAAGGGGAATAGATTGAGAACGCACTAGGATTGTCTACCTCATATGTCACGAAGAGTGAGGCGATGATCGCATCAGTTCAGCCCTTTTCACCTTCTCACCTCTGAACAGGGGGAATTTGCTTCCTCCAGGTCCACAGAGTCTTAAGTGTCATGAGAAAGAAAAACTGATATTGTCGCCCAAGTTGTCGCAAGAGAAGTCAATGGTGGTAACTGAGGGTCAGTCTAGTAATGTCTCCGTTCCATGTGCATGGATAGGCTACTGTAAAGCAATCATGTTCTATTGACTGACGGTTTTTAAAAGCCTCGTGTCTGATAACCAAGGCCTTTAGTGGCGCAAAGTGTGTATGAAATAGCTGCAACACTTAGGAATTATTAATAAAAATACTTGAGATGAGTGAGATGAAAAATTAGGAAAAAAGAGAAGAAACAACAAAAATTCATAGAAAATTCTTATAAAAATATTAAAATAAATATCGGTGCAAGTATAACAAATGAGATAAGTTTTGCATGACACATTAACCACTTTTAATTCTGTTGTGCTTTATCCTAGTTCGTGCTCGCTTTGTCTCTCCTTGGTCTATAATATTGCTCATTTTAGTTTAGATCTAAGTAGAAGAAACACATATTGTTTTGTGGAGAGTAAGAGTATATAACTCATAGGTTGCAGCTGGTTCCGTAACATCCTGCTAAGAGGTTTCGCTTTTCAATTCTAGGGAGAGAGATACAAGTTTGGAAGTTCATTGCCTTCTTTATTTATTTCTTTTACACTAATTGGTTGAGTTTCTAAAGCTGCTTGGTTGTTTTTCATCTTCTTTCTCGGATTGGACTAGTCGGTAATTTTTTTACATGTTGGGGAGGCCGGTTTGTGGGGAATAATGTTTTGTCCGGGGGAGGTGGTTATGGTACGGGGTGTGGATTTAAATTGTTAAAAAGAAAAACAATTTTTTTTCTAAAGAGGGTGGGGGGAGACAGAGGAACAGGAATAATTTTATACCCTGTTGTGATAGGGAGTTTTGGGGGGCGGGTACCATTGTTGTTCTGTTTTGGGGTATGGACTTCTGTCACAATGTTTATGAGGGAGGATCCAATATATTGTAGATAATTTGTATAATGGGACAAATATCCCCGTGGAAACAAATAAACTTAACATTTAAAAATGTTATGTGGGTATTTTGCTTTTATGACGTTTTGTTATAATATTAGCTAAACTAAAAAAATACATCCTGGCAATACCAAACATGCAAAGGTTTAATGTGACCACCTCGTTTGGTTTTTGTACCCTGTAAACCAACTTCACGTAACAAGCGGCGCACATTTTGTCTCCGCCTGTGACGATTACTTTTTGTACTTAACGCACTACCGGCTCGTCATTAGAGAGGGGCGCATTTGTTGCCTTGAGGGCTCCAAGTGCACTTTTTATTGCTAGCAGTTTGTAATGCATGAAAACTTTTTTGATTAAATTTCATTCAAATTTTTATGTGAAGTGGAACCCATGACCCAGATAACCTCAATTTTGGGTTTGGAAATTCTTTTCTTCTAAAGTGTTCAGAGCAATGGACTTAATGATGTTATATTTGGTAGATAGGATACCTTTTTCAGATTCTCGGCATGTTATCAATTATAGTGTAAATTTTTTGTATTACCTTTTTTTATTAATATTAAAATGGCAAGAAGCGAGAATGATTGAGGCTTTTATATTATTTTTTAATTTTTGATACACTTTATAAATTTTTTTTTTACCTAAAACGGGGCGCTGGTTTTGTCATGATCTAAATATTTCATACCTCCGGCATCCTGATCCACTTCAAGCTACTGTGTGACTCAGCAAGCGCGGGTACGTACCATGCGCTAAGTCGTGATTTGTTTTTGAATCTGCATATCATGGTGACTCACCAAGGATGACTTCAGCACGGCATTTACTCTCCTCTAGTAAAAGAGTAAAAGGTCTGTTCTATGTGTCTGTTTTAATGTAACGTAGCGTACTTTGTTAGCTCAGAGCACGGTACCAAATTTTTGCTTTACAGCAACAAGGGTACACTCTGGTTCAAATCCCTGCAGGAAGCTTATACTGTCGGATTTTGTTTCTTCCTTCTTTATCCCAATGCACAGACCTGATTAAGGTTTCTTTTTTTTTATCTGCACTGTTTGACTTATTACTAACTAGTCCAAAGCGGAAAGGTGTATTAGAATGAAAGCACATCGGGGTTTGAGAATCTCCTCATGCAGTGACGTGTGTTGTGATTATAACTGGAGTACAGAGGATGGAAAGAGTCCATGGATAGTACTGGGGTTTCTTGAAACTCAGTCTAGCTTAACCCTTGAGGAAGACGAGGTGATGTTCTTTCGCCGATGAGCATCGTGCGACCAGGTACCAAGGAAGCTATCGTCCCATGGTCGTATCCCCTGGTAGATGAAACTTGTAAACAATACCTGTGAAGAGAAAGGTGATATGTCCTGAGCATGTGCGGAAAAGGCTACAAGGGCCTATAGTCACAAATGGTAGTAGCCCTCGAGTGTGGTTACTAGTTTTATTGCGGGGATTGCTCGTTTGGCGTGACTGTAGGGGCTTTCTTAATTTTTATGGGATGTTGGGGGTTGTCAGGTGGTTTGGGGGTGGTTATTCTGGGGGCGGTGCGGATGTGGATTTTAGATTCCCTCAGTCAATTTTTTCTTCGTGGTTATCCTTAATCCCTTTCAATATTGTGTCACCTTAGGAGCGCATGTCAATCCTCTCTTGGGCGATGACGTTTCTGGTTCGTCGAAAACACAAGTTGGACTGTGTTATGGTCTTTCCTTTATTCTGTTTTAGAATTAAAGCCTACACTACGTAGGGGTGTAATATTTGTTTTACCATTGCCTTCCACAAGCAACGTTCGTGTGGTTTGTAGGTGTTCTATCTGATATAATAATTATGTAGATCTGTTGGATGTATGACTTGCTAGTCTGAGAAGGGTGATTTATTCTGTGTCTTTTGGTTTCGGCGGTCCGTTAGGACATGGCGCCGTTGTTCCCCCCGAAGACGCGAATTAGATGGTTTGCCGCCTCTGACTTATTAGCTTCTGGTTTGACGATATGAGTTAAAGGTTCATAATTTGGATCGTTCCATCCTTTGTCATACTGCCATATTTTTGTGATGTTCTTTTTAAGGGCTTTACTTCAATAAATGTTTGACATGTTCTGTGAATTTTATTTCCCCCCCACAACCCCCCCCCCCTCCACATATCCCCCCCCCTCCACACACTAGGGTTGGTGCTGGAACGCAACCTTGGTACGAGATCTTTTCTTGGATTATCCTTGCGTGCTGCATCGGGAGGCTGGGACTTCGGTGCGCCATTCAGAAACGCCACAGTTTTGGAGCTGGCTTATCATACTTGTCTTTCAGCATTGTACAGACAATGCATTAGGGCAAAGGGGGCCGGGTGGGCCCAATTAATTTTCCCCTTTGTGGGGCGCCCACCCCGAGCATGATCAAAAGTGGTCCAGGGATGGTTTATGAGGGCCGGAAATAATAATAATAATAAAACATTATCTTTGGGGGGACAAGGGTATAAAGAATTGTATTGTGGGGTTCTTTATTGTGGAAACTTACTCTGTTACCTCTGTTAAGGAAGGTATATTCAGACTAACCTCAGTTCTGGAAAGGTTTATAGTGTATTTACCTTTGCAAGGCATGTGTTTAATTCGTGTTGTCTTCCCCTCAGTCTGGCTCGGGATGTATAGTGGTACTGACACAGCTCCCTGTCAGGCCAGCGGTGTATATAATATGGTTCCCCCTCAGGCAGGTATATTAGATTAGAGGATCCTCACAGGCAGGTTGTATAAAATTGTTATAGGCCCCTCATGCTGTTTATATAAATAGACACTGAGGCCCCACAGCAGGTATATAGATAGATACTAGGCCCCCACTGGCTGGTTTACTAGGTAGTCATGGCCCCACAGCGTCAGGTATTCAGGTAGTCTTAGACCCCCTCAGGCAGGTATACAGGTAGTCATAGGCCCCTCAGGTAGGTATACAGATAGTCATAGGCCCCCTCAAGTAGGTATATAGATAGTCATAGGCATCCTCAGGTAGGTATACAGGTAGTCATAGGCCCCCTCAGGTAGGTATATAGATAGTCATAGGCATCCTCAGGTAGGTATACAGGTAGTCATAGGCCCCCTCAGGTAGGTATATAGATAGTCATAGGCCCCCTCAGGTAGGTATATAGATTTATGACTGAAATTAAAAATAACAAAACTAATACTCAACTTACCAGCTTATCTGCTTCCCCGCCGAGCGTCTCCTTCTTCTGCCCGAGGCTGGCGACGTGATGGCATCATTACATTGCCAGCAGCGGGACGCTCCTCCGGCAGCTCTTCGGAGCACAGTGTAATTACGCCGTGCGCCAAGGAGAGGCAGCAGCGCGATGAGCTGACTACGTCGTGTCGCTGCCGAATACACAGATACCGGGGATATTAAGTGCAATGCTGACGGCCACCGCGGCCTCTCAGCACTACCCGGCCACAGCGGGCCGTCAGCGCTATTATTAGTGGACCTGGGCATCGTATGCCGTGGGCCGCATCCGACCGGCCGGAGGGCCGGATGCGGCCCGCGGGCCGTACAATGCCCAGGCCTGCATTAGGGTGTACAAAGTATTACTATTGGGGCAGGAAGTATTAAAACAGAAAACATGGTGGTGATAGAAGCCTTCATAAGGCTTCTAGCTGCCATATTCACCAACCGGGAGCCTGCGATTTCCCTGCGGGCACCCCATGCGAAGCGAGGAACAGCACGCGGCACCATTTCTCATTGATTTAGACATCATGAAAATCTTTGCTGCCGCGTCTAAGAGTTTAAACAGCATGGGGGTGGGGTGGTTCCATTCTGCGCTGTAACGACCGAATGTTAGCTGCAATTAGCCGTAATCTTGTTCAGTTGTATGGAGATATCGCCAAATATCGTGTAAGTCTTCCTCCAGGAGTAAAGACTGAAGGTCTTGAACAGGTTTTTCCCTAGATCTAGACCGTCCGTTGTCTGTATTAACAAATGAATTAAAATCCCTGCATATAATTAGCACAACTCTTCTGACATTTTTTTGTGTCGTTTATAATCTTTCTAAATAAAGGAGGTTTGTGTAGTATTGGGGGCTGCGGGGTCAAAAATAAAAAGTTGCCCTGGCGCTCGTGATAGATCATTCAGAGAGGTAGGAGTAAGGTGCTTAAAGGAGTTTTGCCACGAAATAAAATTTATGTGGGAAGCTTGCGAATGAAATAATAAACATTATCATCATTCATTATTATTAAAAATTCTGCACCGTTTTTGTCTTAGCTGCTCCATTAGTGCTCTATTGTTTACAGCTCGTCTCCAGGGTATACGACCAGGGCTGAGAGCTTCTCAGTCCTGGTCGCACATGCTCAGACATCACCTCTCCTCCAAGGAAGCTACTGAGTGTTCAAACCCCAGGTGCTGTCATTCTATTCCCGTCCTCTGTACTCCTTAGTATTTAGTCAAACAGTGTAAACAAATAAAAAATCCTGCAGGGATTTGAACCAAGGACCCTTGTGCCTGGAGGCAAAAACTTTACCTCTCAGCTACTCACAATGCTTTACATAAACAGACCTTTCTTTGACTACAGAGAGTAACTTAACATAACTTTTTTATTTTTCCACCTATATAGACACATGAGGGCTTTTATTTTGCGGGACAAGATTTACTTTCTTTTGGTGTTATTCATATTACTATAGAATATACTGGGGAACGGAAAAAAATTCTAAAATATGAAAAAAACTTACTTGCGCCATGTCTGCGGGATTTTTGTTTTTGCGGCGTTCAATCCTTGGTAGAAATGAGGTGTTATCAGTATTCTACAAGTTGATACGCATCAGCCAATACCAAACATGTAGGGTTTCCGTTATGTTTTGGTACCGTAAAAAAATTCCAAACATTTTCTATTTTTCAAATTTACGCCGCGGCCCCATTTTCTGCGACCAATAACTTTTTTGCACTAACATCTTCAGACGTCAGTGAGGCGGCATTTTTTGCAGGCTGAAGTGTACTTTTTATTGCAAGCAGTTTGGAATGCATGCAACTTTTTTGATCACTTTTATTCCAATTTTTATGGGAACTGAAATTACCAAAAAAACGCAATTTTAGCATTTGGAATTTTTTTTCTTCTACAGTGTTATTTTTATATATTAGACTTTTTCGGACGCAGCGATACCAAATATGTGTCACTTTTTATTATTATTATTATTATTATTATTATTATTATTATTATTTTATTTCTTTATTTGTAAAATGGCAAAAGGGAGTGATTTAAACTTTTAATACTTTTTACAACTTTAAAACTTTTTTTTTTACTTTATCATTGAGTCTGCCTACGGCCCTTCACCACTAGGGGGCACGATCGTTAATACAGCACAATGCATTAGTGTGTACCAAGATGGTGGTTTCCCCACTTCCTGCTTGGGGTTGGAAGCAGGGAAATTCAAAACATGGCAGCTATGGAAGCCTTCACAAGGTTCAGCCCATCGATCGGAGTGAAGAACGGTGCGCGGCACCGTTTTTCATTCATTTAGATGCCATTACCATCTTTGCCACGGCGTCTAAGCGGTTAAACAGCACGGGCGGGAGGTAGCTGCATTTAGCTGCTAACACCCGGCGGCTGTGTAGAGGGATCACAGCGCAATCCCTCTTCAAAGCTGCTTACCAGCGCTATGACGTACTCATATGTAGAGATGGACGAATTTCGCTCACTTCGCCGAATTTCCTGACAAAAAATAACTTTGTTCCAAATTACTTCGGGACGAATCACGTTAAAAAACATCTATTTCCAGGCTGCACAGAGCCTGCAGGGTGCTGTAGAATGTTGTGCCATGCTTAAATCTGCAGAGGGAGCTTGGTTTGGTCTTCATACAATGTTGTGTTTTAGTATGACACGCGCATGACTGCCGCCGCTCTTAGAATCGCTTCACTATAAAATTCCCTGGGCACTTAAGTGGGCAAAACTGACCTAAAAACTGAAGCGGGAATGTTGCCTGATAAAGTCATGCCAGCGAAAGCTGGAAAACAACAAGCTGAGAGCTCAGGTGGCAACATTAGTGACAGAGTGTGGAGGTGACGGCGGCAGCCACAGCAGCATGAGGTCAGACAGTGGCACAATGACATTCTGGAGGTGGCAAAAACAGGAGTAGGCCACAGAGTGGGACAATGACAGAGAGTGGAGGGGACGGCGGCAGCAGCATGAGGTCGGGCAGTGCACAAGACATTCTGGGGGTGGCAAAAACAGGAGTGGCCACAGAGGGCCCCAAAGACAGAAAATGGAGGTGACGGCGGCGCAGCTGAGGGGCAACGTGGGACAATAACATTCTGGGGGACAAAAACAGGAATAGGGCCCCAGAGTGGCACAATGACACAGGTGGGGTTGACGGCATCAACACAGCAGCACCCCTGAGGTCAGACAGTGGCAAAGACATTCTGTAGGGGGGCAAAAACAGGGTAGGCCACGAGTGGCACAATGACAAGAGTGGAGGTGACGGCGGCAGCAGCTGAGGGCAGACAGTGGCACAATGACATTCTGGAGGGGGGGGGGGGGGGGCAAAAACGGGGTAGGGAACAAATGGCACAATGAAAGGAGTGGAGGGGTGGCGGGAGCAGCATGAGGAACAGTGGCACAATAAAATTCTGGAGGTGGCAAAAAAAGGAAAAGGCCCCCGAGTGGCACAATGACACAGTGGGAGTTGACGGGTCAACAGCAGCACAGCATGAGGGCAGAAGTGGCACAAAAGACATTCTGTAGGTGGCAAAAAAAAGGAGTAGGCCACAAGAGTGCACAATGAAAGAGTGGAGGGGGAGGGCGGAGCAGCAGAGGTCGACAGTGGGACAAAGACATTCTGGGGGTGGCAAAACAGGAGTAGGCCACGAGTGGCACAATGACAGAGGGGGAGGTGACGGCGGCGCAGCATGAGGTCAACAGTGGCCAATAACTTTGGAGGGGACAAAACAGGAAAGGCCCCAGAGTGGCAAATGACACAGTGTGGGGTTTCGGCATCAACAGCCGCAGAGGTCAGACGTGGCAAATGCATTCTGGAGGTGGGAAAAACAGGGGGAGGCCACAGGTGGCCCGATGACAAGATGGAGGGGACGCGGCCCCAGCAGAGGTCAAAAGTGGCACAATGAATTCTGGGGGTGGCAAAAAAGGAATAGGCCACAAGGGGGCACAATGACACAGTGTCAGGTCCCGGAACAGCCACACAGCAGCATGAGGGCGACAGTGGCCAAGCTTCTGTAGGGGCAAAAAAAAGGAGTAGGCCACAGAGTGCACAATGACATAGAGTAGGGGACCCTCGGGAGCCGAGGGCAGCGTGACAAAATGACAAATTTTGGGGGTGGCAAAAACAGGGGTAGGGGACAGATGCACAATGACCGTGTGGGGGCGGGATCAACAGACAGCAGATGAGGCAGACAGTGGCCAATACATTTTTGGGGGTGGCAAAAACAGGGTAGGCCCAGAGTGGCACAATGACAGAGAGTGGAGGTCACGGGGAGGAGCCATAGGCAGAAAGTGGCCATGACATTCTGGATGGCAAAAAACAGGAGTAGGCCCCGAGTGGCACAATGACGAGAGTGGAGTGCGGTGGCAGCAGTATGAGGTCAGAAAATGGGACAATCACATTCGGGGTGGCAAAAAAAAAGGGAAAAGGGGACAGGGGACAATGACACAGTGTGGGTTGACGGCATCAACAGCAGCACAGATGAGGGCAGACAGTGGCACAATGACTTCTGGAGGTGGCAAAAACAGGGAGGCCCCAGAGTGGCACAAAAGGGCAGAGAGTGGAGGGCACGGCAGCCAGCATGAGGCGACAGTGGCACAATGACATTCTGGAGGTGGAAAAAAAAAGAAAGGGCCACAGGTGGCACAAAGAACAGTGTCTAGGTCCGGGCCCCGCCCCCAGCAGCAGCATGAGGTCAGACAGTGGGACAAAAAGACATTTTTAGGTGGAAAAAACAGGGGTAGGCCACAGAGTGGGACAATGACAGAGAGTGGAGGTGACGGCGGCAGCGCATGAGGTCGACATGGGACAATGACATTCTGGGGGTGGCAAAAACGGGTAGGCCACGAGTGGCACAATGACACAGGTGGAGTTGACGGTTTTAACAGAGCAGCAGCATGGGTCAGACATTGGCACAATGATTTTGGAGGTGGCAAAAACAGGGTGCCACAGGTGGACAAAGACAGAGAGGGAGGTAGGCAGGGCGCATGAGGTCAGACGTGGACAAAGACATTCTGGAGGGGGAAAAATAGGGGTAGGCCCCAGAGTGGGGCCCAAAGACGAGGTGGGGTGACGTGGCAGCGCATAGGCAGACAGTGGCACAAACCAAACATGTATTTTCCCTTATGTTTGGGACCGTAAAAAAAATTTCCCAAAAATTTTCTATTTTTTAAATTTGCGCGGCCCCATTTTTCCCACCAATAACTTTTTTGCACTAAAATCTTCAGACGTCGTGACGGCATTTTTTGCAGGCTGAAATGTACTTTTTATTCAAACAGTTTGGGAAAGCAGCAACTTTTTTTTACACTTTTTCCAATTTTTTTGGGAAATGAAAACCAAAAAAACGAATTTTACATTTGGAATTTTTTTTCTTCTACGTGTTTTTTTTATATATTAGTTTTTCGACGCGGCGATACCAAAAATGTGTCACTTTTTTTTATTTTATTATTATTATTATTATTTTTTATTTTTTATTTTTAAAATGGGGAAAAGGGGGTGATTTGAACTTTTAATATTTATACACTTTAAAAAACTTTTTTTTTTACTTTATCATTGAGTCTGCCTACGGCCCTTCCCCCACTAGGGGGCACGATCGTTAATACAGCACAATGCATTAGGTGTACCAAGATGGTGGTTCCCCAAACTTCCGCTTGGGGTTGGAAGCAGGGAAATTCACAAACATTGGCAGCTATGGAAGCCTTCACAAGGTTCAGCCCATCGATCGGAGTGAAGAACGGTGCGCGGCACCGTTTTTCATTCATTTAGATGCCATTACCATCTTTGCCGCGGCGTCTAAGCGGTTAAACAGCACGGGCGGGAGGTAGCTGCATTTAGCTGCTAACACCCGCGGCTGTGTAGAGGGGATCACAGCGCAATCCCCTTCAAAGCTGCTTACCAGCGCTATGAAGTACTCATTGTAGAGATGGGCGAATTTTCGCCCCACTTCGCCGAATTTCCTGACAAAAAATAAATTTGTTTCCAAAATTTCTTCGGGACGAATCACGTTAAAAAACATCTATTTCCAGGCTGCACAGAGCCTGCAGGGTGCTGTAGAATGTTGTGCCATGCTTAAATCGCAAAGGGAGCTTGGTTTGGTCTTCCCTACAATGTTGTGTTTTAGTATGACACGCGCATGACTGCCGCCGCTCTTAGAATCGCTTCACTATAAATTTCCCTGGGCACTTAAGTGGGCAAAACTGACCTAAAAACTGAAGCGGGAATGTTGCCTGATTAAGTCATGCTCAGCGAATGTGGGAAAAAAAACAAGCCTGAGTGAGCTCAGGTGGCAACATTAGTGACCAGAGTGTGGAGGACGGTGACGGCGGCAGGCCACAGCAGCATGGAGGTCAGGGAAGTGGCCACAATGACATTCTGGACGGTGGCAAACAAAAAACAGGAGTAGGCCACAGAGTGGCACATGACAGAAAGTGGATGGTGACGGCGGCAGCAGCATGAGGTCAGACACAGTGAACAATTACCATTCTGGAGGTGACAAAAAAAACAGGAATAGGCCACAGAGTGGCACAATGACACAGTGTGGAGTTGACGCATCAAACAGCAGCGAGCAGAGCATGAGGTCAGACGAGTGGCAAATGACATTCTGTTAGGTGGCAAACAAAAAAACAGGGTGGCCACCAGAGTGGCACAATGACAGAGAGTGGTTGAGGTGACCGGCCCGGCCAGCAGCATGAGGGCAGACAGTGGGGAACAATGACATTCTGAGGTGGCAAAAAACAGGCTGTAGGGAAAACAGAGTGGCACAATGACAGAGTATGGAGGTGACGGAGGCAGCTGCATGAGGTCAGACAGTGCACAATACATTTGGCGGTAGGCCAAAAAAAACAGGAATAGGCCACAAGGTGGCCACAATGACTTACAGTGTGGAGTGACGGCATTTTTTTTTCAACTCAGCGTAAATAGAGTTGCGGAATCGCGCAGTAGAAAGCAGCATGAGGTCAGAACCAGTGGCACAATGACATTCTGGATGGTGCAAAACAAAAAACAAGGAGTAGTCCACAGTGTGGCACGATGGACAGGGAGTGGAGGTGACGTAAGCGGCCAGCATGATGGTCAGGACAGTGGCACACAATGACATTTATGGAGGTCCGGCAAAAACAGGAATAGGCCAACCAGGAGTGGCACAAATGACACAGTTGTCTAGGTCACGGCAAACAGCCACCAGCCAGCGCATTGAGGTCAAGGACAGTGGCACCAATGACTTTCTCGTAGGTGGCCACAAACAAGGAGTAGCCACAGGAGTGGCACCAAATGACACAGTGTGGTGTTGCACGGCTCAATCAGCCAGCTGCAGCCATGAGGTTCAGACAGTCGGCACAATGACATTCTGGATCGGTGGCACAAAAAACAGTGAGTAGGCCACAGAGTGGCACAATGATCAGGAGTGGAAGGGTGACGGCAGGCAGGAGCAACACATGAGGTCCAGACAGTTGGCACACACAATGACATTCTGGAGGTTAGAAAAACAGAATAGGCCACAGAAGTGGCACAATGACACAGTGTTAGGTCATGGCAGCAGCCACAGCAGCAGCATGAGGTCAGGACAGTGGCACTATGAAATTGTGGAGGTGGCACATAAAAGGAAGTTAGGCCACAGGTGTGGCACAGTGACAGTGGTGGATGGATTGAAGGTGCAGCAGTAAGAGGTCAGAAACAGGTGGCACAACACATTCTGGAGGTGGCAAAAACAGGAAGAGGCCACAGAGTGGCACAATGACACTGTGTGAGTTGCAGGCATCACGCAGCAGCAGCCTGAGGTAGACAGTGGCACATTGACTTTGGGAGGTAGGCAAAAAAAAACAGGAGTAGGCCTACAGAGTGGCCACAATGACAGAAGAGAGGAGGTCACCGGAGCAGCAGAATGAGGTCAGGACAGTGTGCACAATGACATTCTGGAGGTGGAAAAAAACAAGAGAATAGGCACAGAGTGGCACAAGACACAGTGTTCTAGGTCACGGCAGCAGCCACAGCAGCAGCATGAGGTCAGTCAGTGGCACATTGACATGTGTAGGTGAAATAACAGGAGTAGGCCAAAGAGTGGCACAATTGACAGAGAGTGGAGGTGACAGTGGCGGCAGCAGCATGAGGTCTGACAGTGGCACAATGGACATTATGTATAGGGGTGGCAAAAACAGGAGTAGGCCACAGAGTGGCACAATGACACAGTGTGGATAGTTGCCGGTATCAACACAGCAGCAGCGATGAGAGTCAGACAGTGGCACAATGACATTATGGAGGTAGCAAAAACAGGAGAAGTTAAGGCCACAGAGTGGACAAATGACAGAGAGTGGAGGTCACGGCAGGAGCAGCATTAGCATTGAGGTCAGATCAGTGGCACAATGACATTCTGAGGTGGGAAAAAATAGGGTAGGCCACAGAGTGGGCACAATTGACAGAGAGAAGTGGAGGTGACGGTGGCAGCCAGCATGAGGTCTGGTCAGTGGCAACATGGACATTCTGTATGTGGAAGAAAAAACAGGAGGCTAGGCACAGAGTGGCACAATGAGCCAGAAGAGTGGGAGGGATGACGGTGGCAGCAGATGTGGTTCAGGACAGTGGCACCCCATTGACATTCTGGAGGTGGCAAAAAAAAAACAGGAATAGGCCACCAGAGTGGCACAATGACACAGTGTCTAGGTCACGGGCTAAGCAGCCACAGCAGCAGCATGAAGGTCAGATCAGTGGCACAATGACATTCTCTGGAGGTTGCAAAAACTGGAGTAGGCCAACAGAGTTGGGGCACAATGACAGAGAGTTGGAGGTAAAGGCGGGAGGCAGGCAACCAGCATGAGGTCGAGGAGTGGGCCACAATGACACAGTGTGGAGGTCATGGCCAGCAGCCACAGCAGCAGCATGAGGACATTACAGTGGCACAATGACACGAGTGTGGAGGTGGGTTGGCAATACTGTCCCTGGTAAAGATGGTTGGTGGCAGAGATGGAGAAACTGGTCAGCAGATGGTTGTGGCATCAGGCGGGTTGGCAGGCATCAGAATAGTGGGGGCTTGAGGCAGATGTTTGAACCAGACTCAATTTCTCACAGTTTGGGTGTCGCCTAAGGGCATTGGTGTGTGGAAATCCTGGCCGTTCCCACCCTGATTAATCTTGACAAAGGTCAGTCGTTCCACATTTCCCGTGGACAAAGCGGGTTCTCCTGGGGTAACGATGGCCACCGCCGCACTGAACACCGCTCTGATGCCACAATACTGGGCCCGGGCAGTACAGTTCTCCACTGCAAAACTTGGCAAGTTTGCCGGCACACTATCCAGTTTGCGTGCCCAGTAGTCCAGCGGATCTCTAACTGGGGTGGCAGAGTGTGTCCAAGTAGGCCACCACACTGTTGGTTCAGTGGTCAAGCTCCAGGTCCTGCTGCTGCTGCTGGGACTGCCCTCCTCACTTAGGCGGGTGAAGGGAGCTGTCATCAGTGACTCTAAGACTGTAGGTTGCTGCTGATGGAGCTGGTCTGCTCTACCCCCCCCACCTTCCTCCAGCAGCTGCGGCGAGTAGTACGGTGAGCGCTGAAGAACCCCCTGGTTCAGACCTGTCAGAGGAGGGGACGATGCCGCACATAGGCAGGCGGCCAACTGACTACGGAGGATTTCTCTATAGTATTTGAAGTTTGTCCTACCTCTTCAATAGCTGGGGATAAAAGGCTCCATTTTGGACCGCTAGCGAGGGTCCAAATGGGTGGAGAGCAGAAGTCATTCCCTCTGCCAGGATGGTGACTTTTCGGCTGTCACTTGCCACAGTGCCAAATCAGATGTGCCGGGGCCCAACTGCACAAGTGACTCGAGGGGCTCCTGCATCCATCTTCCACTGTATACTGCACAGGTGCTTGGGGTCATCTGCCTCGTCTTCCTCATTTCTATCTACCTCTCCAGCTGATCTTTTCCTCCTCTCTTGTAACCTGGGTAGAAAATCCAACTCATTTCATCAGGACAATGCTTTGCTCCAATATCCTCCTCTCTCCTCCATTTCAGTCCCCACCGGGACTCATGTGGCCGCGAGATGTAGCTCGCCAAGTCTCTGTCCCTGCCCAGACAGATTTTTCACGCTTCTGTTCCAGGACATGAGCAGTGGAATGTAGTTATTCATCCTGTAAGTCTTGGGAGACTGACAAATAAAGTGACTCTCGAATGGCCTCAACAAACGGGACCAGGTGTCACACATGAGCTGCCACTGGGTGACATCAAAGTTACACAGAGGAGTTACTCCTGGTCCGCATGGTCATCAGAAAATCGTTAATGGCCTTTCTCTGTCCCGTTCTGCATAAAGTCGGTCCAACATGTGCAAGGATGAATTCCAACGGGGAAACATCGCTTATCAGAGTGTGTTGGGGGTGGCCGCGTTCTTGCCACTGAAACTCGTGGAGGGTGTTCCTGGATTGTAGGAAGGATGAAGTGCTTGCACAGTTTCCTGGCCATTTTTTTTTCAAAAAATGATTCTTCTGAAGATCGGTGGAGACTTCAGGGAACCTCTTTCAACATCCAGAATTTGAACACGTGCGCCATGCACGCGCATGGACCATCCCTCCTCGGTGCCAAGCGCGGGACACCATGTCATGTTACTCCCATTGGCAGCCACCCTGGTTCGATTTGCCAGTTGGCGCGGAGAAAGGCCAACATCGATTTTCTTGCTGCATGACGCGGAGCAGTTCCTCACCTGTGTGCCTTCTCGTTTCGCAGAGGCAAAAGCATGTTGTAAAAACTGTGTGAAACAGCTTGTGCCCTAACTTGTGGTATGATGGAGCGTGTAGTACTTGTGGAGGCTGAGATGGTGGTGGGTGGAGGAGGAGGCGGACTTTTGGCGCAGGAGCGCAGAAGTTTGACACACGTGGAGGGAGGAAAGCTGGCAATCTCCTGCCCAAGTGTTGGTGTTACCTTGGCAGGAAGCACATTCACCCAGTGGGCGTTAAAGGGACCATGTACTGGCCCTGGACCGTAGTTACAGCTCCAGACGGGTCCGCGCTGCCGTTTGCACCTTGTAACAAACCTGGCTAATGTCTCTAAGCGAATGGGCCACACCTTCTGTTTTCATATTTATGAAGTGCTGTGGTTACTGCCTTTTTGGAAAAGGAAATTACGGCTTGGAACTCTCCATCTCGGCTCGCACAAGCCTATTAGTCTCTGAATGGTGCAGAGGGTCCACCATTTGGAAGGGAGGGACTGGCAGTACCCCAACATAACTGGACAGGGAAACGCAGCTCACGGTCATCTGCTGCACCTTAGGATGGTTGGACGCATACTGTTGTCTCTTTGCAATCGCTCGCTTGAACGACTGCTGGCGCCATTTGAATAGCGAGGAGCAGGAGCATATGGACCGGATGAGATGTCAAAGAGAAAGCTCCTTCTGCAGAGGTGGTTTGGAGCTCTTGACTGGGCTGCAATGGCTATCGCGTGCCACTGGGTGCTGCTGATGCTGTTGCTGCTGCGGCAGGATGGACCACCACATCTGAGACACGTTTTCTCCCAGGCCACCGGCGATCGGTGACGCTGCTTGTGTTGACGCAGGGCCGTGGTGGCCAACATTTGCTCCCTGGCCACGCTTAACATTTCTGCCAACAGATTCTATCATATACCCATATTCGGCTCCTCCGGTGTCTTAGAAACAGTACTGCCACACCGCCGAGTATACGGATATTTTACCGCCAACCGATCAAAGCAATGAGTGATATGCCGCCAGCCTATCTCGTGAGCCCCTGTCCGCTTACTTTCTTGACCTGCGAAGTGGGTTATTTACACCAGTAGGCGCTTGGCTCCCGACCTCACACTGATGCTACCCTGCTGACTCACAGCCACGCCGCAAACCCACTTGCTGGCTGCCACGAAGCACAAGCTGGATACACCCTCTTATCCTGACGTTGTGAAGCCATTGCCTCACCGGCTTCCACATGTGCGATCGGCTTCATCATCATCTATTTGTGTTTCATCTCGTCACTGCTGTTTCTCCTCAATTCACCGGGTCTTCGGTATGCAGAGGCTGGCCCCCCCTCATACAACATGGACCTCCACTTGCCACTCTCAACATCTATACTTTGCACATACGGGCAAGAATCAGGGAATATTAGGCCCCATCATTTCTCGCTGCCAAGTAGCTGCTGAATCGCCCTACCTCAAATTTGTTTCATCTCGCTATATGTGGCGCTGAGCCCAGAACACATAGTAGATCTCTGGGCTAAGCGGAACCGGATGGGACAGAGGTGGGTTGAGGATGGGTGAGGGCCGCTGACCCGCTCCCGGGCCATGCCAACTAATGGTTGTGTCTGACGTTCCCACCGACTCTTGGCTGGTATTGTCAGATGTCATCTGGGAGGAAGTGGATGACCTAGTCAACCAATCAAGAACCCTTGGGTTGCTAGTCAGCACACGGCCGCTAGATGACAGGTGCAGTTGTGGCATCACCGAGTGACCCCTGCTGCGACGTCCCCTTGCTGTGCTGTGACCTGGGCCTGGAATGTTTGTGCCTCTGCCACTCGCAGGTGAAGAGCCTGCCACCTTTCTGTCTGACATACTGTTTGTTCTAAAATGTACAGACACTGTTTGATGAAGATATCTGCATATGATAAATACACACCCTGTATTTGACTTCAAATAAACCCAGTAACAAGCTTGGGTAACCCTTGGATATAAATTGCGCTCACAAATGGGCAGGAAAAATTGACTTGTATGTGCCGTTTAAAAAACACATGTGTATTTTACTGAATATAAAAGCACAAACAGGCTTAATTAACCTTCGGATATGAATTATGCTACAGAATTTCTTCTGTGGCGGTGAAATAAACGTTTTCTTTTACTGAGTGCAACTGCAGAAAAATACTTAGTTAACCCTTGAATGTAAATTGTGCAAAAGAATAGAGCAGCCAAAAACTACCAACTTTGTAGCGTGTTACAATGGCGTGTATTTTACGCTACACAACAAGAGGAAAACTTGTAATTAACCTTCGCTTGTGAATTATGCTACAGGAAAAATTAATTTTTTGGCGGTGAAATAAACGGTTTCTTTTAGTCACCACAGCAGCAGAACAACGCTTAATTAACCCCTGGATGTAAATTGTGCAAAAGAATTGAGCAACCAAAAACTACGAGCTTTGTAGCGTGTTACAATGGCATGTTTTTTACGCTACACAACAAGAGAAAAAATTGTAATTAACCTTCGCTTATGAATTATGCTACAGGAAAAATGTATTTTTTGGCGGTGAAAGACGGTTTATTTTAGTCACCACAGCAGAAAAACAACGCTTAATTAACCCCTGGATGTAAATTGCGCCAAACAATTGAGCAACCACAAACTACGAGCTTGGTAGCGTGTTACAAATGTGTGTTTTTTATGCTACACAACAAGAGAAAAAATTTTAATTAACCTTCGCTTGTGAATTATGCTACAGGAAAAATGTATTTTTGGGCGGTGAAAAAGACGGTTTATTTTAGTCACCACAGCAGAAAAACAACGCTTAATTAACCCCTGGATGTAAATTGCGCCAAACAATTGAGCAACCACAAACTACGAGCTTTGTAGCGTGTTACAATGGCGTGTTTTTTATGCTACACAACAAGAGAAAAAATTGTAATTAACCTTCGCTTGTGAATTTAGGCTACAGGAAAAATGTATTTTTTGGCGGTGAAAAAGACGGTTTCTTTTAGTCACCACAACAGCAGAACAACGCTTAATTAACCCCTGGATGTAAATTGCGCAAAAGAATTGAGCAGCCAAAAATGAAGTGGTATTTGTATTGTAAAACGCTGTTTCTTTAAATGAATACAACAGGAACTGGCTTAGATCCCCCTTGGATATTCAATGTGCTGTGAGCAGATAGCATTGGATGCACACTGGACTTCAGATCCAATACCCCCACAAAATCAGAATTAGAATGTAAGAAGCAGTCTCTGAGATAAGCTGAGACACCCCCCAAAAATCGCTGTATAAAAATGAGTTCTTTAGTAAGAGCTATTACAAGCAGCCGCGGCAGCACCTTCCCTACTCAGTACAGTGAGAGGAGTGTGAGCTCCCAGCGTCGCGCCTGGACTTATATAGTGCGGTGACGTCACAGAATCCCGCCGGTCTCTGATTGGCTTCATCTCTGCACATGTCATGCAGGCTATGCCCTTCTTCCTCCCAGAGTGCTTTACCCCACATAACGCCATGTGCTCGCAGCCATTTTATCAATCAAAAGCACACTTCGTTCACCCGAAGTCCCCCAAACTTCGACTTCGTTCAGAACCGAAGTTTTCCTGAAATTCTAACGAATTACACTTTGTTAGAATCAATTCGCCCATCTCTACTCATATGTCCTAAGTCGGTAAGGGGTTAATTTCACAAATTAGAATTATATCTTGTCCCTCAGAATCTATTATAGAGTGAACAAGATTATAGTGAAAGAATTCTTCATCAAAATGGCAACACCTGCGCGTTTAGTTGAAGCTTGCGCTTGGAGAATATGAGCAAAGAGTTTTAATCTGAAATGGTCCTCCTTACTGAGGTGAGTCTCCTGGAGACAGACTACGTCAGCTCTAGATTGGAAAATATCTCTCCAGAGTAGAGATTGCTTAAAAGGAAAATTTAATCCTTTCTCATTAAAGGATCGAAGTCTAATTGATATGGGGATCAGTGAAAAAGACTGTTTGAGCCAGGGAGCTGACTAAGGCCTGTAATGGGTTAGAGAAGAATAGCGGATAGTGGGATGAAAAACAGATGTCACTCCTTTGAAAGGTAACTAACCAAACAACAAACAGAAATATCAACAAGGTCGAAAATGACAACATCTGAAAAACATTAGGGCAAATTCCTTCCTTGATGCTCTACCGACTGAGCTATCTGGACTCGTAAAGTCCTTCCTTGATGCTCTACCGACTGAGCTATCTGGACTCGTAAAGTCCTTCCTTGATGCTCTACCGACTGAGCTATCTGGACTCGTAAAGTCCTTCCTTGAACCTATAAGGGAGGAAAGCAATGTAAATGGAAAGGCAATAGAAGAGCAGCAAGATATCGCTCCAACAGAGTATAGAAGCAAAGGATATCAGAGGAGGATCAGACTAACGGTCGGGATCTTGATCTCATGGTCTTGTTTGAGCATATGTTAGTGATCATCTCTGGTCTTAACTGTTTTTTTTACTGACAGAGCTGGCTTCAGAAGAGGATAGCTGGTTGCAGCTCCTTATCGTCAGGCAAGCTCCTTTTAGAGAATTGCAAATATACTGGGTGCCGTCTCTGATGATATTTAGTTTCACTGGGGATCCCCATTTGTACAGATTTTCTTGGTCACGGAGAATTCTGGTGTATGATTGGAACTCCTTTCTCCTAAGCATTATCGCTGAGGAAAGATCTGGAAATATGGATAGCGCCTGAAAAAAATCAGGGAGTGCCTCTTTTTTCCAGAGTGCAATGTTATAAAAGTGTATTCAGGCAATAGTGTCGCTGGAGACTTGCTGAGGGAGAGTCTTTGGCTTTAAAATCCCGTGGATTCTGTCAATTGTAAGATCAAGCGTAGAAGAATTTGGAAGAATCAGAGTCATCAGATCGGTAAGGTAGGAGTTCAGTTGGTCGGGAGACACACATCAGGGTTGCCCCTGATTCGGACATTGTTCCGCCTGGATTTGTCTTCTAGGTACCATTGGTGGCAGCAAGAACATGGCAATGGGAAACAGCGAGGTTCTGGTTCAACTAGATTAGACAGCAGTACCATTGGTGACAGCAAGAACATGGCAATTGGGAACAGTAAGGTTCTGGTTCAACTAAATTTGACAGCAGTACCATTGGTGGCAGCGAGAACATGGCAATGGGGAACAACGAGGTTCCGTTTCGACAAGATTAGGCGGCAGTACCATTGGTAACAGCGAGAACATGGTAATGGGGAACAGTTCGGTTCTGGTTCGACTAGATTAGACGGCAGTACCACTGGTGGCAGCGAGAAAATGGCAATGGGAAACAGCGAGGATCCAGTTCGACAAGAAATGGTGGCAGTACAATTGGTGGCAGTGAGAACATGCCAATGGGGAACAGTGAGGTTCCAGTTCAACTAGATTAGATGGCAGTGCCATTGGTGGCAGCGAGAACATGGCAATGGGGAACAGTGAGGTTCTGGTTCGACAAGATTAGGTGGCAGTACCATGGCAATGGGAAACAGTGTGGTTCCGGTTCGACTAGATTAGAGGGCAGTACCATTGGTGGCAGTGAGAACATGCCAATGGGAAACATGGAGGTTCCGGTTCAACTAGATTAGACAGCAGTACCATTGGTGGCAGCGAGAACATAGCAATTTATGAACAGTGAGGTTTCGTTTCGACAAGATTAGGCCGCAGTACCATTGGTGGCAGCTCGATCTTGCCAATGCTGACAATGCCATCGTCCTGACTGACCATTTTGGTGGCCTCTCCAAAACTGGCAAGGATGCCAGGATCCTTCACCTGGCTCCACTCTCTATGGGTCAACAACCCGAGGTCCGCAACATTGCTAGTCAGGCCATGCGACACTTCATACTGCATAATGGCATTACGCTGCTGCCACAATTGCTGGAGCATGTGGATGGTGGATTTCCAGTGTGTTGCCACATAACATATCCGACGGTTGACGGGGAGGCCCAGATGACGCGACAACGTTGCCAGTGGTACTGGAGCAGGGTGTGAATGCTAGAAGTGTGAGCTAAGACCTCGAGCCTTCCTCAGCAGACAGTCAAGACCCGGGTAGTGCTTGAGAACTTTGTGTACAACCAGGTTCATGACGTGTGCCAGGAAAGGAATGTGTGTAAGTCTACCGATCCTAAGGGCAGCAAGCAGATTTCTCCCGTTATCGCACACCACCTTGCCTGGTGCCAGGTTCTTACTACCCATCCACTGGCCGGTCTGAGTGCGCAGAGCTGTCCACAGCTCTTGACCTGTGTGTTGACGGTCTCCAAGTCAAATTAATTTGAGAATGGCCTGGTTTCTCTTGGCACGTGATTCTACCCATCGAGGTTGGAGATCTGGACTCTGCACCATCCCAGCAGTGTGGAAGAGTGTCGTCCGAGACCCATCACCAGAGGCACTGTCATCCACCAAACTCCACCCAGTGAGCTGTCAGTGAGATGTAACACCCATGACCGTGCTTTCTAGTTCATGTGTCTGTAATGAGATAACTTTGCTGGACACAGATGCAGCCAATGCGCTGGAGATCTTTTCTGCAATGTGGTGGGCCAGGGCAGGGACAGCTTTTCTGGCAAAGAAATGCCTGCTCGGCATCTGATATTGGGGGATGCCATGGCCATGACGTGGCAAGAACCCCATCTGTGTCCACCAGGGTAAAGGCAACATTTCCAAGGCCAACAGCCTGGCAATGCCGACATTCAGGCTTTTGGCTTTGGGATGGTCGGGGTGAAGGCGTTTCTTCTGCTCCCACAACTGGTACACAGAAGGCTGGCTGCCGGACTGGTTGCTGTACGGCATGCAGGTCACATTGGAGGAAGGTGTAGGCTGTGTTGCTGGTGGTGGGAATCAACCAACAGTATCTGTCGGGAACTGGGGATGGTGCTTGCTCATGCTGCTCCAGTACATCGGCAGCAGAGGACCGCTTAGACTTTGAAGTGGCGGAGGAGGAGGAGGCAGAAGATGTCATGGCAGTTGGAAGCCCAGGACCTGTGTGGCCTTTTCTCTCCAAGTGACTCTTCCACAGCAATTCATGCTTAACATGCATGTGCCTGTTCATGCTGGTGGTGGTTAAACTCTTTACATTCTTTCCTCTACTGATGCGTTGAAAGCAAATCCAGCATATGACGTCACTCGACGAATCTGAGGCTTCATTGAAAAAAGGCCCGGGCTTCACAGGTCCTGGACCTTTTCGACTATGACAACCTAGTAGCAGTGTTCCCACTGCCACCACTGACCACAGCTGGCGGGGTAATGTCAGTGGACTTGTGCGACTGCCCTCTCCCTTTCTGAGGCCGGACCCACACTGACACTATGCCATCATCCTCCTCTCCACTGATGATGCGCTTGCCAGCTGCTGCTGGATCCGCATTGGATCTGCAATTTCACCATCATCATAGGTGACTTCCTTTTCCTGACAGTCTACATCCTCAAGTTTTAGGCTAGAAGCCATAAGCACTGCGAGGCATTGCTGACCACTTGGTATTTCTGCCGATGGACCAGCCTCCTTTTCCTCTTCTAAGGGCATCAGCGATTGGGCGTCACAGCAGACAAAATCATCCTCTTTTGCTTCTTGATCTTTTGAAATGCATTCTGACCCCAACCTCAATATGTCATCAAAGAGCTCTTCATAATATGGATTATCTGGATTATCTGGTCTGTATATTGGGTGACATTTGGCTCATGTTTGCTTCAGGTTGGAATGATGATGATGATGATAACTTTTGTGGCCGTGACTGAGAGAAAGAGGAAATAAAACCTCTTGAAGCAGAGTGTGTTAACCACTGAAGAACAGATTGGCGATGCTCTTCAGTACTGAGATTCACAGGGAACCAACAAAGCGCTGACAAGCCTGACGGTTCTGCAACTGACAATGTGCTCGCTTGTGTGTTGTCAGGAGCACTGGAAGGAGTGCCTTGTCTCATACTTCTAGCTCCACATCCTTCGCCCTTCCTTGCTCACTTACCACCTCTAGTTCTCTCCATGTTAAAAAAGCTAAATTTTAAAAAGTAATGGTTTGATATGCAAGAACTCTACCCCCCAAACTGAAAAAATTAACTTCTCTTCAATCAGAATAATTTGCAGCAAGCAAACAGTATTTGAAATAGATTTCTTTCTTTGGGAGATTTGGTAATGGATTTATTCAATAAGTGAATCCCCAAAACTGCAAAAATGAACTTTTGGGCACTGAGTATGATTATATGAGTATGATGCATAAGAGAGTTAGGCGTTACGTGAGCCTTCAAATGTCACCAAATAACAGCTTCCTGGTGTGGAAAAGATGCAGCCAGCAATACAAAGCTCCCTAACTATTGCTGTCTATGATTCCCTAAGCTTGCTGTACACCAGCCAAACTTATCTAAATATCAGCTTTTCCTGTCTAAAATCGCTGAGAAATCATGTACCTGCATGCATGCAAGCAAGCAGACAGAGATTAGTCCATTCAGTAGCCCTACACCCTCAGCGATGACGTTTTTGACACTCCCATGTGATCTGCACTGATTGGATGGCCGCCAAAAGTGCAGGAAGCAGCTAAAAATGAAACTAAAAATGGCGTGTCGAACTCGCATATTGAATGTGAACGTTACCTGAACGAACCGTAAAAAACTTCGACTCGAATTTAACTTTTCATGAACGGTTCGATCAACACTACTGACCATGTCTGTTCAGATGTTAATGAACCCCCCAGCAGTAGACAAGTTTCAAACAGTTAGACACAAGAGGTGGCAGTTGACTTTATAGTGTAGCTGCCCTTCACACTCTCTGAATGCAGTGTCACACTACTTTCTATAGTGTGACATTTAGGGGGACATGTATGAAGTTCGGCGCGTTAAGGCGCCTGTTTTCACGGGCTTTTCCGTGAAAACTGCGCCTGATGTATGTCGGCGCCGAAGTGCGCTCATACATGCGGGGCAAACTTCGATGCCTATGACAGACAGATCTCATTGAAATTGAAATTGTCGGAGCTTTAATGCACCTCACTTTGCCCACCCGCATTCATACATGCGTCAGTGTTTTCGAATGTGGTGCATCCCGCTCCAGAACGCCCACAGTACGCCCTCCATGTTAGACGCATTAGAAATTGGCGAAGCTTTCGCCTAATGCACCTATCACATAGGGGAGGTGCGTCCGACAGCATAGCCGGCACCGAGAGGCGCATTGCACGTCAGGAAACCGGCGAAAACGTCGATCATACGTGTCGCCCTTAGTTCGGGGAGGACTTTTGGCAGATACACTATAGAGGTGCTGACCTGCCTAGATGATTATCTGCTGGTCATGTGCACTAGTCAGCAAGCCAGTCAATGCTTATACACTCACCGGCAACTTTATTAGGTACACCATGCTAGTAACGGGTTGGACCCCCTTTTGCCTTCAGAACTGCCTCAATTCTTCGTGACATAGATTCAACAAGGTGTTACAACGATGCTCAATTGGTACCAAAAGGGGGCCCCAAAAAGTGCCAAGAAATATTCCCCCACCATGACACCACCACCACCAGCCTGAAACCGTTGATACAAGGCAGGATGGATCCAGCTTTCATGTTGTTGACCCCAAATTCTGACCCTACCATCCGAATGTTGCGCAGAAATCGAGACTCATCAGACCAGGCACGTTTTTCCAATCTTTACTGTCCAATTTCGATGAGTTGGGCAAATTGAAGGGCCCCAGTTCCTGTTCTTAGCTGAAAGGGAGTGGCAAACCTGGTGTGGTCTTCTGCTGCTGTAGCCCATCTGCCTCAAAGTTCACCGTACTGTGCGTTCAGAGATGGTCTTCTGCCTACCTTGGTTGTAACGGGTGGCTATTTGAGTCACTGTTGCCTTTCTAGCAGCTCGAACCAGTCTGCCCATTCTCCTTTGACCTCTGGCATCAACAAGGCATTTCCGCCCACAGGACTGCCACTCACTGGATGTTTTTTCTTTTCGGACCATTCTCTGTAAAGCCTGAGATGGTTGTGCGGGGAAAATCCCAGGAGATCAGCAGTTTCTGAAATACTCAGACCAGCCCTTTCTGGCACCAACAACCATGCACGTTCAAAGGCACTCAAATCACCTTTCTTCCCCATACTGAATGCTCGGTTTGAACTGCAGGAGATGTCTTGACCATGTCTACATGCCTAAATGCACTGAGTTGCCGCCATTTGATTGGCTGATTAGAAATTAAGTGTTAACGAGCAGTTGGACAGGTGTACCTAATAAAGTGGCCGGTGAGTGTATAATGCTGGTCTATCTCTGTTCCACTTATACTGAGGTCTATTGGTGATTATCCTTCCTTCAGTATTCTCCTCTATAAGTACAGAGCCAGGAGGATGAGCTGTAGCTTTTTACATCATTACAGAGTGACAGGAGCTGTCTGTATTAATAGACCGTACATTATTAGATATGGTGACAAGTTGGAGAGGCAACAATTTGGTTGTCAATTCTTGTCAGATTTAATGAAGAATTAAAAGGTTATTCCTATCTACTGAATTATGGGTTAAGGAACAAGAGTGAGCTTGTAACAGAGAAAACAGAGTCCGACTGAGCTCAGAACTACCATTAAAATGAATGGAGATTGTTGCGCATGCGCGTTTCTTTCCATTCTGTTCTAAGTGAGTTCGATGTGCCGCTGACTGGGTGAGCCCAGCTTAATTCAAACCTAAAACAAGAATGAATGAAAACTGTTATGCATGCATCACCACCTCTACGTTCAGCACAGAAAAGTGGGGGGGCCTAATCTCAGGTAAATTCAAGGATAGAGAATCCAACAAACAAGTCCAGATCCTGGGGTCCTCAGGACTTTCAGTTTCGTAGAAGTTCAGAGAAAAAGGTAAATAGTACAAAGCTGGCATGGGAGATAGGAAGCTATAGGTTAATATAGAGCAGCAATTACTGAGCAAGTTCAGCCCATTAAAGGGGATCTCCACATCTCTTAAATAGTTTGCCACTGCCCCCACTGCTATAAAAAAATGACCTTTAGGCTATGTTCACACAGCGTAAAATGGGACGTATTTCAGTCCGTAATTATGCGCCGTAGTGCGCGATTTACGGCTGGAATACGTCCCAGTCATTACGGTAATCCACAGTTCTCATAGAGAACTATGGATTACGTCTCCTCTCCCTGCTCGGCGAATACGCCGCGAGGGGAGATAAGTGACATGTCATTTTCTAGCGGCGTATGCGCGCTGCTGGTAATGAAGGTCTATGGGCCGGCGAGGTTATGCAGGTTATGCCCTGCAAATAAGCCGTGTGAACATAGCCTTACTTATCTCTTCTGCACCATTAGCAGTGATGACCTGTTAATGGCTCAGGTGGCTGTTATCCAATCTCTGGTTTCAGTGGTCACATGTCTGCATTTACTGCACATGATTGCTGAGACCAGTGATAAATGGGTCATCACTGGTGAGAAATTGGTGAGCGCCACAGTAGCTCTGGTGATGCTGGTAGGGCTGGTAAGACAAGAGAGCTAAGTATCGGTTCATTTTTTATTTTATAGAAGTGGAGGTCATTAGGTAACTCTTAATGAGAAGTGAAAAAAATCCTTTAAAGATGTGGGATCCTCCAAAATGGGTGTTTAATCACTTTTCTAAATATATGTCATTAAAAGCTTGTGAGATCTACATGCCCTTAGTTTCTTGACAGTTTACATTAGACACGACCAGGAGCTGTCAGAAGCTGATCTGGCCGCGCTTGCATTGTTTGCACTTCTTACCTGATGGCAGGGAACATGAACTAGATTTGAAGGGACTCGGGAGAAAAGATCCTGTGTCTTTTGTATGGAGAATCCACTGGTTGTAATGTAATTATCTGAGTAAACATGCAGACGCTCCCTGCTCAGCCCGCCTCCCACCCTGCATCAGTTTGTGAACAAATGAAAGAACGCTGCCTGCTCAGAGCTTATTTTCTCTCCTGTGCACAATACAGTTATCCCCTGTGTATTAGCCAAACAATGTTTACTCAAGTACAGAGACTGAGTATACGGAACGTGCATGGGAGGTGGTGCAATGACATCACAGAGGAGGTACTTGTTTTTTTAAACACAGAAACACAACGCCCCTTTTTTCAAGCCTCAAGAGGGGACTATCAGCCTGTTAGGTAAGGAACTTACTTCTTGGCAAAAGCCCTTTAAGCAAACACTAGATGCAGAAAGGCTGAGACAAAGCTAGAGCAAGCAAAATCTCTGTATAAGAGCACTCAAGGCTGCAGACCACGGCTGGGGAGTTCAGGGTTCAGACTAGTTCCTGACAATGTCTTGATATAAGGGACTGTGATAGAAGTTTTCTGTTATCTCCTGTGAAGAATATTAGTTCATGTCATTATCTCATTCAGGAAGTTATAATATCTGGATAAGTAACAAAGGCTTTTTCTTATTGACTCAGTTGTCGAAGTTTCATTAGGAATGACGGAAAAAATAGCGTATCTGGTTCCACCTCTGCAACAGAACCTCCAACACAGACGTGAACTAGGCCTTAGAACTAGGCTATGAACTAGGCCATGTTGCCCATAATACTCAGAAGTCAGCTTTTATTTTTTCTGGAGCAGAATAAGAAATAAAAACTGATTACTGATTGTAGAACCCTTCCCATGGACCTCAATAGGAAATCCAAACTGTAGTCATTTAAAAAAAAAAAAAAAAAACTGGAAAATTTTTATGAAAATACTGTTCAATACTCATCGGACAATGAGGTTTTAGGACTCAGAATCCGATTTGTATTTTGTCCTTTGTCATGTGGAAGCAGCTTAGGGTGTATTTATATAATATTTTTTTCCATGGTTTCTCATGGCCCAGTGTAGCTCATGTATGAAAACAAATAGGCAGGAAAGGATATCCGATGGCGCGTCCTACAAACACTAAGTGCCGCGAAGAAATCCAAAGTCCGGTAGCTGAAAACAGGTACTTTTTTTTCTTCATATAAAAGCAAACATGTTTTCCCGCCTGGATTACGCCCCATTATTTCGGGGCAATGATTCTCTCAATGAGCGCCTTAGTAATTGGGTAGACAAGTACCTACAACCGATAGTCCAAAATTTACCGGGCTATATCAAAGATACTTAGTCGGTCCTTAGGACACTGGTGGAAAAACAATGGGATGAAAAATATACGTGGGTCACGTGTGATGTCATAGGACTATATTCTTGTATACCTCATGACATTGCCTTAATAGCAGTAACCTTTTTTTGAAACAATATGACCAGTATGATACAAGTCTACAAGAATTTCTAGTAATGGCAGTGGAATATCTATTAAAGAGTAATTACTTTAAATTTGAAAACATCTTTTACCTTCAATTGGTAGGAGCCCTTATGGGAGCCACTTTTTCTCCTTCCCTAGCAAACACCACCATGGCGTGGTGGGAGCACCATGCCATGTATAGTGTGGATAATCCCTTTGTGGATTGTATTTTGTGGTATGGGCGCTACATCAATGACCTCTTGTTAATTTGGGGTCGCGATGTGGCGCTCATACCACGATTTTTGGATTATATCAACCAAAATCATTTTAATTTGCACTTTATGGGTGTTTGGAGCAAAAGTGGTGTCCCTTTCTTGGATTTGTATATAAGAGGAGAGATAGAAACAGGTAGCATCATCACCACGTTATACCGCAAACCAAATGCAGGAAATACTTTACTTAGCGCAAATAGTTGTCATGCAGCCAATACTATCAAGGCTATTCCGTATGGGGAACTTGTTAGAGCCAAGCGCATTTGTCCAAGGATAGTGGTTACAAGATGGCGGAGGATTTGATCAGCTGTAGACTCATGCAAAGAGGTTATAAAAAAGGGGTTATTGAGAGAGCCACAAAGAGAGTGGGCTTGAGAACACAAGAACAATTCTTAAAAATGGACAACAAAAAACAATCACAAGAGGATAGAAAGATTATCTTTACTACTATATATAGTAGAAACTTTAATCAAATAAAATCCATTTTTAGGAGAAACCTTAGCATCCTGCGACAAGATTATATGCTCTCCGCCATTTTGGAAAAGGTAGTTCAGATTGTACCAAAAAGGTTAAAAACACTGGGGAATATTATCTCACCCAGTGTACATAAAAGTAATCAGACTAGAACTGACAAAGTATGGCTGTCACAAAGGGGTTTCTTTAAATGTGGGGGAACCCGTTGTAGAGCTTGTAAAATGGCCATCAAAACGGCAGAAATCTTTGATGGTAAAAAACAACACAAATATGAAATTGGGCATTTTATTAATTGCGATAGCCATCATTCCATTTATGTGATTGAATGTACCTTGTGTGATAAAAAAATATGTGGGACGTACCATCAGGAAAATCAAAGTACGCATTATGGAACACATAGCTAGCATTAAAAAACAGCAGACCCAGATGTCAGGGGCAGCAAAACACTTTGTAGAATGCCACCAGGGTGACATAACGGGTTTTAAATTTTACGCGATAGAGCAAGTTCCATGTCCATACAGGGGTGGCAATTGGACCAAAATTCTAAGACAAAAGGAGACTCAATGGATCCTTAAAGGGGTTTTGCCACCATGTAATGTTGACGAGGGAACCTCCAAAATGGGTATTTAATCACTTTTCTAAATATATGTGATTAAAAAAAGTGAAGACTCTGAGAGCTACAGCATTTCTCAACCCCCTTTTGTTACCACAAAGCTTCCCCTAGTCACGACCCAGGAGCTGAAAGGCCGGGCTTGCGTGAATCACTTCTATTATGACGCAGAATGAATGTCTTTTAAGGCACGAGGTAGCAATGGTTTCTTTGTTAAGAATACTAGCTGTTAGTGTTTTAGATCCCTGCTTTATCTGATGAAGAAGCTTTCAAGCTGCTGTGTAGAATAGGTGTTCTCTTTTGTATACAGAATTCACAAGTTATAGTTTGATTATTTGAGTGAACATGTCACAGGATCCGTTATGCAGGCTCTGTGCTCTGGCTGTGTGTGTCTGTGTGCGTCTCTGTGTCTTGCTGCGTGATTTGTTTACATTACATTAGCTGCTTAGCAGATAAGGTTTCTCCTGACAGTGCCGTCTGAGGCTCTGTGTCTTGCTGTATTGAATCCACTGTTGTACTGTTTATTAGTTCACTTAAGTTTTGAGACGCTCCCTTTGGATTCCTCACTCCCCTCTCCCTCTCTCCACTGCAGCTTCATGACTCAGCGTGATTTGTTGACATCTTGCTCTCCTACTGAACGGAGGTCAGTACTTGGTCTGGTGGCAAATCCCCTTTAAGTTGGGAACTAGAAGACCAGAAGGACTCAATTACCGCACGGATATGTTGTATATATATTGATAAACATCTATTTAATAAGTGTAGTCATACATCCTAGGTTGGCAAATAATAGGTATATGTCCTATGCTGACGTTATATGTTTTGCACATAGTTTATGATCAACCTTATATTTATAATGTTTTGTTGAGTATAGGTAACATTAGATGTATATCGTTAGATAAATATTTGTTGCCCCTTAATTATCCTATAGAGCCTCCATTGGTGATCATGTGATAACCATTTCAAACGGTGATTGGTTTTAGTAGTGTTTTTAAATCATGCTGGTAGCACACATGGACACCACAGTGAGCAAGAGTCTAGCACTCGAAACGCGTCTGTCAAATTGTACCGTAGTTGGGGTCTGTGACCTGGTGCCTAAGCATGTTTGCTTTTATATGAAGAAATAAAGTACCTGTTTTCAGCTACCGGACTTTGAATTTTTTCGCGGCACTTAGCGTTCGTAGGACGCGCCACCGGATATATCCTTTCCTGCCTACTTGCATGTCCGCTGAGCCGGCGGCTGGTCCGGAGCAAGAAGGAAACAGAGAGCGGATCCGTGCTCAACACACCAAATATTGAGCCTCAGCAAGGTAAGCCTTATGTTTTTTCTTATATTGCTTATGCATGTATGAAAACAGTCAAGATCTAAGATTGCCTTAGATCAGAGCTCCCCTTTAATTTTTTCAGAGTACTATATGAAATGAAGGGTGAGTTCTGATTGGATTCTATGGAACACAAAGAAAGTCTTTGACCTAGACAGTTTTCATACATGCGGCCCATTGTGGTTTTAAGTTCTGGTAAAAACCTCAACCCCTAAAAACACAAGTGCCCATTTCAACCAACACTTATTTAAGAGAGTGCTTCCACCACAGACTTGATGATGTATTAGGATATGCCAACAAAGTCTGATAGGTGCAGATCCCACTTCTGTAACCTGCACCTATCCCGGGAACAGGCCTTCGAAAGTCTTGGAATGAACCATTAAAGCAGTCGCTCACCTGCACTGGGACTCCATTTGTCTAGATTTGAGACACACAGCACTCCCCTGTACTGAGAACTCCCATAGAACAAAATGGAAACACAGAGCTCCCCTGTACTGGGAACTCCCATAGAACAGAATAGAGAACACAGCACTCCCTGTACTGGGAACTCCATAGAACAGAATGGAGAACACACAGCACTCCCCTGTACTGGGAACTCCCATAGATCAGAATGGAGAACACACAGCACTCCTCTGTACTGGGAACTTCATAGAACAGAATGGAGAACACAGAGACTCTTCTGTACTGGGAACTCCCATAGAGCAGAATGGAGAGAACACAGCACCCAGGCCAAAAAATCCCCCACTGTACTGGGAACTCTCATAGAACAGAATAGAGAACACAGCGCTCCTCTGTATTGGGAACTTCTATAGATCAGAATGGAGAGTACTGCACAAGCCTGACCTGCTCTCCATTCTGAACTAAGAGTTGATAGGGCCCATTCCCAAGATATGTGTAAATCCTAGAGGTAGTACCCAAATCTATCAGACTTTGATGGTATATCCTATTAATATGATGCTTGAGAAAGGGGAGGGGCTTCCCCAAAACGTCGCTGCGTGCTATGTGCACAGACATTCTCTGCCCGGTCTCATGGCGGCTCGTTGTTAAGCTCCTGCCGGGGCTGAGAAGAGGATTTCCTCAATATCCATGGACTGAATGGTTGGATACCACATCTTAATTCTAAGTACCCGTCTTTCATTATCTGTACAAGATGTTTGTGGCTTAACTGCTGTTTTATATCGACGAATTAAAAGTTATTAAGTTTTATTTTTACGGCCCTTTCATTGCCATCAAAGTCAATAGTCGACACAAGCCATGTGTGTTCTGCTTAGGGACAAAAGTAAGTGTTTTAAAGATCCAGCATTGGATAACCGAAGATCCAGGCCTGGAGATGTTTATCTGCACACAACCCGGACAGTTTTGTCCTTAACCGTCAAGAAGCAACATGGTTGCTGGGAACCAATGTTGGAATGTTGATTGACCCATAGGTGACTTGTTCTATATGATATAGGGTAAAGGTTGGAAGGGGTTAAGACCAGACTCTTTGGAGTTGTTTAGTTGTAGTATATAGTATGTAGTATATCTTCTCAGTCTGGCCTACCGAAACCCCTAATTGCTAACCCCCACCTTCTATCACACACATTTCTGTCACTCCCTACACTAGGGCACTCACAGGCACTTATCTGTATATAGATGTACTGTCAGGGGGGCAGGTTCACCCATTTTTTTTTTGTAAAACACCTCATATTTATGAAACATGGCTGGACCATTGTAAATTCAGTACTTCTCCCCCGTTGCCTCCCCCAGACACCCTCATAGATTGTAAGCTCTTGCGAGCAGGGCACTCACACCTAGTGTCTCATCTTTAAGAAGCTCTCACTGTGTAAAGTCTGTCTTTTGTCTTAAATTATTCCATCTATATTGTAAAGTGCAGCGGAATATTTTGGCGCTACATAAATAAAGATTATTATTATTATTATAATATCAGGCTTGACCATAGACACTCCCCAACTTCAATGTGTCAAGCTAACAATTGACTTACAACATGGTCAATATAATTGCAAAGCCTGAAGCTTGGCGGAGGCTAAGCCCGGACTATTGTTAGCGGACTCTTTGGAGTTGTGTATTCATAGTAGTTGATGCCTGATTATTCACACTCCCCAACTTCCATGTCTCAAGCTAACGAATGACTTACAACATGGTCAATATGATTGCAAAGCCTGAAGCATAGGGGGAAGGTTAAGTCCTGACTATTGTTAGGGGACTATTTGGAGTTGTTTAGTCATAGTTTGTGATGCCTGATTACTCGCACTCCCCAACTTCCATGTCTCAAGCTAACGAATGACTTACAACATGGTCAATATGATTGCAAAGGGTGAAGGTTGGAGGAGGCTAAGTCCTAATTATTGTTAGGGGACTCTTCGGAGTTGTTTATTCATAGTAGTTGATGCCTTATTATTCATACTCTCCAACTTCCATGTCTCAAGCTAACGAATGACTTACAGCATGGTCAATAAGATTGGAAAGCCTGAAGCTTGGAGGGGGCTAAGCCCAGACTATTGTTAGAGGACTCTTTTGAAATGTTTAATCATAGTATGTGACGCCTGACCATTTACATTCCCAAACTCCCATGTCTCAAGTTAACAGTTGACTTACAATAAAGGTCAATATGATTTCAAAGGGTGGAGGTTGGAAGGGGTTAAGACTGGACTATTGTTAGTGGACTCTTCGGAGTTGTTTATTCATAGTAGTTGATGCCTGATTATTCACACTCCCCAACTTCCATGTCTCAAGTTAACGAATGACTTACACCATGGTCAATATGATTGCAAAGCCTGAAGCTTAGGGGGGGCTAAGCCCTGACTATTGTTAGGGGACTCTTTGGAGTTGTTTAGTCATAGCATGTGATGCCTGACCATTTACATTCCCAAACTCCCATGTCTCTAGCTAACAAATGACTAATAACACGGTCAACTTGATGGATCCTTATCCAGCATTTACTTTATTATACAAAAGGACAAGCCAGCACTTATTATCAGCTAATGCTTTTAATCGAAGCTTCTCATGCTTCCATTTCGAAGCTAATGGCCGGGCAAATTACATAGGAGGCCACCATTTTTTTTATATATTTTAATTACAATGATTTTATTTTTCTTTTTTTTTAAGGAATATGAATTGTGGGAGGAATTAGCAGGACGTAGACAGATGCCGCATTAGTTATTTCTTGGCTTTTAGCCCTCCCCACGCCGTATTTTTTTATTTTATTTTTTTTTATTTCCAATGAAAAGGTGGTTTTGCATTAAAATCGTTGTCAGTTTCAGCCATTAAGTTGTCATCTACATTTAAAGGGCTGATTGAAATGTTTGTCCTGGAGGAACGGAACAGCTGTGGCTTCAAATCATAGACTGCCAGGGCAGACAAAGGACAAGACTGATGCTGACAAGAATCTAATATTGTTTAAGCAACACGATGTTTTCATTACATTCATTAGGCCTGACTAATGGAAAAGCAAATTGACACTCATTGCAGGGGGAAAGAAATTAAAACCAATTAAAAATATTTGCGGCTGAGGCATTAGTGCCAAGGTTACAATTTTTTTCCCTCTCAAGCTTGCGGGGACTTAATAATTTTATATAGATATTATCCCTTTGTTTGGGTGAAAACAAAAACGCTGAGATGTTCTGCTTTTAACAGGGCAATGGGCTAACACGTATTTTGAGTTCATTTAGTGATTTGACATGAAAAGTGGAATCTGTCAGTCCACGCTACAAGTCTTTGTTTTGACGCCACTGGGCCTGACAACTCTGAATGCCGCATTTGGGGAAAAGTGCGAAATTAAAGCAAATAGGGAAAAAATAATGGCTTTAAATGCACTTAATCTGCTCTTTAGAAATCTTTAACACTGGTTTATTGGATTCGTACAATGAGCGGCCATAACATAAAAACCAGAGATGAGGAGCGGAATAACATTGATTATCTGGTGATACTGGCGCCTGTCGGGGGATGTATTAGGCAGCAGGTGACCCATCAGTTCTTGAAGTTGATGCATGAGAATGGGGAAAAATTGGACAACAACTACACTAAATTAACCTATGTGAATATTTTTGTAAGAGCAGTACAGGACATGTAGTACCGCACTAGACGGTAGAGAGGTGCTATAGACCCCCAATCCTTACATGCACCTCACTAATACATGTAAGAGCAGTACAGGACATGTGGTACCGCACTGTACTGTAGAGAGGTGCTATAGACCACCAATCACTGCATGCACCTCACTAATACATGTAAGAGCAGTACAGGACATGTAGTACCGCACTGTACTGTAGAGAGGCGCTATAGACCGCCAATCACTGCATGCACCTCACTAATACATGTAAGAGCAGTACAGGACATGTATTACCACACTGTACTGTAGAGAGGCGCTATAGACCACCAAACACTGCATGCACCTCACTAATACATGTAAGAGCAGTACAGGACATGTAGTACCCCACTGTGCTGTGGGGAGAAGCTGTTAGAGCATGAAGGGATGTGAGCAGCTAGGGTTAAAAGCATGCTCTTTCCTTTGGGGTGGTGGTGGGGGGGGTTATACAGTGTTAGCATATTGGTATGAACCAAGAACTCGCTTGCATCACACACCACCATGTGGCTGCACAGTGCTAAGGCCTAATACCAGGTGACCAACTTGTACCTTGTCTGCTATATACTGTTTGTAACCCCACATCTATCTTTGTAAGTCTGACCATTGTATCTCTATATTGGCAGTCTACCGGGCCAACGGAGTTCTGTTTCATTGCGGCTAGTGAAAAAGGGTCTCTCAGCCGGACAGGGTTGTGAGCAAGTTTTGTACCATGCCAGCAATTGCATGGGCTATCCTCTCTCACTACCCGTGCCAGCTTGAGCCCATGTAAACAGGGGGTATCTGTGAAACTTAATCCACTTACGTACACCTAAGGAATGCTACATATCACATAAACATCATATATTGGGAAGTCACGTATCTGCCCGCGGCTAGAGTATCCTAAAACATCGGCCAATGATAAGGGGGCCTTAAAATTGGTCACGTAATGCTGCAGCCAATCACTGCCCTCATTAATCATATGCCATTTCTACAGAAAGAGACCAGTGAGGATCTTTATTGGCTACAGTGTCACACGATCTATGAAGGTGATGTCACCATTAGGGATCACTGCCTCACAATAGTGAATACAGAGATGAGAACAGATGGAACGATCATGAGCTAACCATGTGGAGCTGGGAGCAAACAAAAGACCATTAGGAATGGCCTATACCATCAACACTGAAAAGACAGTACAGAGGTGAGTAAAGATACAATGGGCATGAGCCAACTGCCCACATCGAGAGGTATACAGAAGACTGGCAGAGGTGGCCCAAACCATCAGCCCTTCAGTGGTAATGACTACAATGGAGAGCATAAATGCAATGGCCAAAAGCCAACTACCTAGAACCAGGAGGGAACAGAAGAATGGCAGAGGTCACCCAAACCATCAGCCCTTCAGTGGTAATGACTACAATGGAGAGCATAAATGCAATGGCCAAAAGCCAACTTCCTGGAACCAGGAGGGAACAGAAGACTGACAGCAATGGCCCAAACCATCAGCCCTTCAATGGTAATGACTACAATGGAGAGCATAAATGCAATGGCCAAAAGACAACTGCCTTGAACCAGAAGGTAACAAAAGACTGGCAGTAATGGCCCAAACCATCTGCCCTTCAATGGTAATGACTACAATGGAGAGCATAAATGCAATGGCCAAAAGACAACTGCCTTGAACCAGGAGGTAACAGAAGACTGGCAGTGATGGCCCATAACTGCACAGATGGAAGTATAAATGCAATGGCCACGAGTGTACTGCCCTGATCCTGAGGTACACATATTATCGGCAGAGATGATCTGAACCATCAGCACTGCAATAGAGTAAAGAGGTGAGTATAAATGCAATGACCAAAAGTCAAATGCCTGCAGCCGGGAGTGAACAGAAGACCAGCAAGGATGGCCTGCACTATCAGCATTGGAGGTGAAAGTAAATCCAATGGCCACAAGCCAACTGCCTGGAGTCGTAAGGAGACATAAAAATGGTGGGGATGGCCTGCACCTTCAGCGATGGAACAGCAGTGAGTACAGAGTAGAGTATAGATGCAATGGTCCAAAGCCAACTGTCCAGATCCATAGGTACAAGCCTGGAGCCAGAAGGAAACAGAAAAAATGGCAGCGATAGCCCGCACCTTCAGTAATGGAGCAGCAGTGAGTATAGAGGAGAGTATAGCTGCAATTGTCATGAGCCAACTGCCTGTAGCCATTAGAAAACAGAGAAATGATAGGGTTGCCCCGCACCTTCAGTGTTGGAGGTGAGTGTAAATCCAATGGCCACAAGCCAACTGTCTGAAGCCGGAAGGAAACATATAAATGGCAGGGATGGCCCGCACCTTCAGCGTTGGAACAGCAGTGAGTACAGATGAGAGTATAGCTGCAATGGTCACAAACCAACTGCCCAGATCCGGAGGTACAAGCCTGGAGCCTGAAGGAAGCAGAAAAATGGCGGGGATGGCCCGCACCTTCAGCGATGGAGGTGAGAGTAAATCCAAAGGCCACAAGCCAACTGGCTGGAGCCAGAAGGAAACAGAAAAATGGCAGGGATGGCCCTCACCTTCAGCGATGGAACAGCAGTGAGTACAGAGCAGAGTATAGCTGCAATGGTCACAAGCCAACTGCCCAGATCCATAGGTACAAGCCTGGAGCCAGAAGGAAACAGAAAAATGGCAGGGATGGCCCGCATCTTCAGCAATACAGCAGCAGTGAGTATAGAGAGTATAGCTGCAATGGTCATGAGCCAACTGCCTGTAGCCAGGAGAAAACAGAAAAATGGCAGGGATGGCCGGCACCTTCAGCGTTGGAGGTGAAAGTAAATCCAATGGCCACAAGCCAACTTCCTGGAGCAGGAAGGAAACATAAAAATGGCAGCGATGGACCGCACCTTCAGCGTTGGAGGTGAGAGTAAATCCAATGGCCATAAGCCAACTGCCTGGAGCCGGAAGGAAACATATAAATGGCGGGGATGGTCCGCTCCTTCAGCGTTGGAGGTGAGAGTAAATCCAATGGCCAGAAGCCAACTGCCTGGAGCCAGAAGGAAACATAAAAATGGCAGCGATGGCCCGCACCTTCAGCGATGGAAAAGCAGTGAGTACAGAGCAGAGTATAGCTGCAATGGTCACGAACCAACTGCCGAGATCCGGAGGTACACGAACGACTGTCAGAGACAGTCCACACTGTCAGCAGCTGGAATCCCAAGTATTTATGTTTATATAAAAAAAACATAGAACCTGGAAAAGCTCTTTAGCAGCTTTCATGTTATCGTGTTGCGGGTACAATGTTTGACACCTTGATATCAGCCTGGGTGCTGATGTTAAATTAAGAATCTTATTATGTTGTGTTATGCAGAAAATATTATAAATAATGAATTTTTGCTAAATTTTTTTTTTCTCTCCTCTCAGAAGAGAACATCTCGGAGATGAGTGGTCACATGCTGCATGTTAATGTGATGGAGGGGCCCGGCATTATCAATAACAAGGTTTGGAAATGATGCATTTTTATCCAGATTACGGGCTGAGTAAACGCTGCTACGTGCACTTGTTATGCAGTGAAACACACTTGCTTGCGGCAGCTCGGGAGATCTTAATCCTGCCTTTTCTTATCTGCGGGAAATTCCTATTTTTATCCCTGGCTTTTGCTTTTAATTACATCCTCGGTGGAACTGTAGGAAAACATTATATTATGGAGACCAGCGTATCCTGTCTCTGTGGATTGCTCTAATGTTATGACAGGCTTCATCCGCGTATTCTTAACTCCTAACCTGGCTGGTTATATAACCAGGGTGCACTCAAAATTGAACCCGGGCCGCCCCCCCGAGAGGCCCTTCCGCACTGGAGATTGTCCTGGTTTTCAATAAGGGTTAACTTGAGTAGAGCCAAATGAAAAATGCAAATTCCAGTAAAATCTGAATGTTACTAATTTGACTACTAATGACTGTCGAAGGCAGGAGGCCAATAACTGCCCCAATACCCTCCCCCCCCCCCTAAAACTGCTCACCGCAGGACGTAGATTGTAATATAGAATCAGTACAATAATACGACAGGAGCCTCTCTGAATGAGGAATTCAAGCAGATACTCCGTGCTTATGCTGAGGACAGATCTGCTCTGGCTTATCACATCAGCCCGAGAAGGGTGTGGGACTTTTCAGATTTTGGTGGCATCACGTATGAGACTCACTGTCTGTTTTTACAATAATTTCTGGGGTCTCCTCCAAGCAGAGAGCAAACACATTTGCGTCTTAACCTCTCGGTAATTGTCTCTGATGTTCAATTAATATTGGTACGTATGGCCGGTCAGAGACGAGACAGAGCCTTGGGCACAGTCCATTGCGAAGTTGTTATCTGGTAATCAGTTTCAATGTCCTTCAACCTTTACTTACAATATTAGTGCAAGCAGAGGTGAAGCTCACAGATCTTAAGCCCTAAAGAAAGGATAGATTTGCACCCACCATCTAACCAGAGATGACTTCTCCTATCATACAAGAGTACAATTCACTGTTTAGGTTTGAAGCACAATATAACGATGAAGCCTTTGTTGACATGGAGAGGGGTGTGTGCTGGGGGCAATCATTTACCCTTTTTTAGTTTTAGTCAGTGGTGTAGCTAAAGTTTTTGCAGCCTGGGGCTGTCCTGAGTTTGACACCTCTTGATATAGACCAGACCTCCACTTTTCAGGGCCTGCCTCTCTTTATAGACCAATAAACTGATTGTAGACTATAAACCATGATCCCCAACTCTAGTCCTCAAGGCCCACCAATAGGTCATGTTTTCTGGCTCTCCTTAGCATTGCACAAGTGATTTAATTATGCTGCACGGGTGATATAATATATTGTCAGTGCATTCTGTGGGAGATCCAGAAAACACGGTGGGCCTTGCGGACTGGAATTGAGGAACACGTCTAGGCATTGGTCTGGTCTTGTTCTGGAACCTCCATGCAGAGTTTGCAGTTGCACAATATTTACGTAGCTGGGAAAGGAGCTGGGAAGTGCATGCGTCCTCTATTGGATGTAACAAATCCTCAATTTGCTTCTGATTCACCAAATCTTTAAGAAGAAAAAGGAATATTAGCCAAGCCAGTATAACTTATCTACATACAGCCATTTTGGGTTTTTTGCCCCTTATCAGTGTAGAGCAGAGCGATACTGGTTTGGCTGGGTGGGAGGCAATGAGTGGGAAAAGGAAAGTGAGCCTGGTCAGGAGGACGAGGAAGCGGCTTGGTCAAGAACTGGTTAAACCATAAATCATAATCATCAATTACAGAAATCCTGTTTTTATGTAATGTTATTCTAAGAGCCCGATTTTTTTTATTTTTTACTTTTTTGTTGAAGAAGCAGTGATTTTCATTTGTGGGATACGTTGACATTTTTATTGGTAATGTGTTGACGTACACAAAGAGTTTTTTTTTATCACTTTTAATTCTGTTTATTTTGTGCTTTTTTGTGCCAATCACTGTTCAGGTTAAAGAATGAAATAATTTTAATTAAGAAATTGTTGTTATGGAAGCCACAGTACCAAAATCTACTATTTTTTCATTTTTTTACAAATAAAGTGGGTTTTTTGGGGTGGGGGGGATCAGTGGTTTTGTGTTTTTATTTATTTATCTACTTATTTATTTTATTTAAACATTTTTAATTTATTTGATTTTTACAATTTTTTTTATAGTCGCAATATGAAACTTGTCTATGGGGTCACTTATTCAATGCATGGCAATGCATTACTGTATTGCTGTGTATTATACTGTATCTTTGACAAGAAGCCTATTAGACTCTATACAAGGCAAACCCAAGGCCATTATTTTGCTATGGAAGCCATGGTACACTGCTATCACTTTCAGGGGGGCCCTTCACTTTATGAATCACCTAGATGCTTCGGACCCTATGGACCACAGCATCCTGGAGGTTACATGGCCAAGATTACAGCTAGCTCTGATATACATTACAGCCAACTACCATGGCAAATGGTGACTGACTCTGTTCCAACACCATCCAAGCATTGCAAAGGTTGAGATACAGTTCTGTGCCGCAATGTCATAATGTATTGTCAAATTATCTTTGCTACATGTGTACAGTATAATGTGAGCAGAACACTTCACTTAGGTTATACAGTATACTATGGTGATGGTAAATGCCAGCATTGTGGGAGATCAATTAGGACATAACCATACAAGTTCAGGGGAACTTTTAGAAACGTCATACCACACAGCGGCCGACAGACATAACTGATGCCCATACCTTTGACACATCCGAGCCTTGGTTCCATAAGTGAGTTATGAGGGTGAAACGATGGAGTTGAGAGAACTGTGCAAGAACCCACTACAGACTAAGTGATGCCCTTCCTTTAGCCAAACATAGAAAAAGGGGACCCCAAGAAAAAAATATTAAAACAGATGGCAAGTTTTCTAAACCCCAACCCTTGTAACCCACCTTTAAATTGTTACATTGTACGAAGATTTCGTTCGAAGCTTCCATATCAGAGATAGTACCAAATCTCTTACATGATGGCCACCAATGGCACCCATAAAACCCTATTGGCTATAATGAGGACCGTCAATTTCATGGAATAAAGAGCGCTGCATCCTCTCCTATTTTTCCGTCATTTTTGGCAAAATATGCAATTGCAGCTCTGAACAGAATGTTCAGCGTCTCCTTTGCAGATTTTGCCAAAAATAATGGAAAATAAAGGGGACATATGGTTAACCCACACCAAAGGGAAAAAATGAAAATAAGGGCCGTTTTATGCAACTAAAAAGTTTTACATGCCTCTAACATGTAAAGGCTTCCTGAGTTCTTCAAAGCAGTGGACTGTATACATTTTTAGGGTTTTCACCGGGACGTTTATTGTCAATTTTCAAACGGTTTGAGATTTGGAAACCGCCTGAAAAAACCCAAAAACAACCACCACATAGATTTAGAGGAAAATTTTTTCATTGTTTTACATAAAGGATTTTCAGCTGGATTCTGAAAAAATGAAGCATGCACAATCTTTTTACCTGTTTTGGGAGAAGATGTGCAATTTGGGTTTATGGGGGGGAAAGGGCGAATCCGCAAACCATAGTCATAACCGTCCCCTAAAAACCACCAAAAGATGAAAAAATCCAACCGGACCTTTTGGGGGGTGTTTAAAAACAGCAATGGACAAATACCGGAGAAAAGCCCTCCCCCTTCCCATTCACATGTTCATAAACCGTCCGAAAACCGGATGAAAGAATGTGCATAGAAAAAATTTAAAAACCAAAAAAATTTTAAAAAAAAAAAAAAACCCAAAAAAAATTTAAAAATTTTTTTTTGGTATAAAATTTAATTTTAAACCTTTTTAAAAAAAAAATTTTAAAACCCCCCAAAAAAAATTTTTAAATTTTGGGGGGGTTTTAAATTAAAACCCAAAAAATTTTTGGGGTTTTTTAAAAACCCTTGAATTGGAAAAAAAAGGGGGCCCCCTATTTTTGGGGAAAAAAAGGAATTTAAAATTCCCAAAAAACCCCCCCCCTTTTTCCCCCTTTTTAAAAAAAAAAGGGGTTTTTTGGGGGGGGCCCCCCTTTTTTTTTGGGGGGGGGGGGTTTCCCCCGTTTTAAAAAAAAAATTTTTTTGGGGGGTTTTGGGGGGAAAAAAAAAAACCCCAAAAGGGGTTTAAAAAATTTTTTAACCCCTTTTTGGTTTTGGGGGGGGCCCCCAAAAATTTGGAAAAACCCCCCCTTTTTTTTTTGGGGGGGTTTTTTTTTTAAAAAAGGGCCCAAACCCAAAGGAAAAAAAAAATTAAAAGGGGGGGGGAAAAAAAAGGGGAAAAAGGGGTTTAAAAAAGCGGGGAAAAAAAAAAACCCCCCCCCCCTTTTTGGGGGGGGGCCCCCCCCCCCCCTTTTAAAAAAGGGGGGGGGGGGGGAAAACCCCCCAAAAAAGGGGGGGGGCCCCGGGTCCCCTTTTGGGGGGGGGTTTTTGGGGGGGGGGGGCCCCCGGGTTTCCCCGGCCCAAAAAAACCCCCCCCCTTTTTCCGGGGACCCCCTTTTTAAAAATTAATTTTTTCCCCCTTCCGGGGGGGAAAAGGGGGCCCCCCCGGGGGGCCCGGGGGGCCCCCCCCCGGGGGCCCTTCCCCCGGGGGGGGCCGGCCCGGGGGGGGCCCCCCGGGGGGGGGGGGGGGGCCCCGGGGGGGCCCCCCGGGGGGGGGCCCCCCCCCCCCCCCCCCCGGGGGGGGGGGTTCCCGGCCAAAGGGGGGGGGCCCCCCGGGGGGGCCGCCCGCCCCCCTTTTCCCGGGGGCAACAGCAGCCGAGGCTAGGGATCTGGGATCTACTGATCCCGTCTGCTCACTTTTTCCCCGGGAAATGGGGGCGCAGGCTCCCGGGCCGGGGGCCCCCGGGGGGGGTTTTTCATTTTGGGGGGCCACCCGGCCCCCGGAGGGGGAAAGGGTTGGGAAAGGGGGGGAGGGGGCAGGGGCCGTGGGGCCTTGGGTGATTATTTATTTTTTTTTTTAAAAATTTTTACTCCCGCCCCCCCTAAATTTCCCCCGTCCCCGGCTACCTATATACAAACCCTGCCCTGGGTATAAAACAGCCCTCCCTCTACCAATAACAGCCCTGCCCTGGCCCACCTATATAAAGCCCTGCCCGGCTACCTATAAAAGCCCTGCCCCCGGCTACTTAAATACCAAACCCCCTGCCCTGGCTACCTATATAAAGCCCTGCCCTGGGTACCTATAACAGCCCTCCCTGGGGTACCTAAATACCCGCCCTGCCCCCGGCTACCCTTTTAAAAACAGCCCTGCCCGGCCCCACCTTATAAAGCCCTGCCCTGGCTACCAAAAACAGCCCGCCCTGGGTACCTTATAAAAGCCCTGCCCTGCTAAACCAAAATAAAGCCCTGCCCTGGCTACCTAAAAAACCCCTGCCCTAGCTACCCCAAAATACACCCTGCCCTGGCAAACCCATAAAAACAGCCCTGCCCGGCAAAACCCATATACAGCCCCCGCCCTGGGAAACCCATATAAAGCCCTCCCTGGCTACCTATATAAAGCCCTTTCCCCCCGGCCCACCCAAAACGCCCCGCCCCGGGTACCCATATACAGCCCGCCCTGGCAAACCAAAATTTAAACCCTGCCCCGGGTACCTAATATGCCCCTGCCCTGGGTAAATGTTTCCCTTTCCCTGGCTGGCTATATGTTTCCCCCCGGGGTACCTATATAAACCCTGCCCCCGGCTATATGGGTGCCCCTGGGCCCGGCTACCTATACCCCCGCCCTGGCTTTTATATGGCCCCCGCCCGGGGTACCAAAACCCTCCTGGGGTAATTTATCCCTCCCTGGCGCCTAAACCCTGCCCTGGGGGGGCCTATACCCTGCCCTGGCCCCCTAAAGAAAAACAAATGGGCCCACCTATACGGGTGCCTTTAAAACCCTCCTACTTATACATTTCCCTGGGTGCCTATAAAACTTCCCTTTCCCGTCCCTGCCTTTCCTATAATTGGCCCTGTCTGCCTGTTTACTGGCCCCAGCCTGTCTGCATACGACCCACTGCCTGCCACTTAAAAAGTCCCTTTTTTTAAATTTCCCAATTTTTTGGGTCCTTTAAAATAGGGGTTTTTGGGGGAAATTTATAAAAGTGCTGGGAAAAAAAGAGGATCTAAGAAGTATTTTTTGGAAAATTCTACAGGGACGAAAATAGTGACCACTAGAAGACACACTGCATGCTGTCCCGGACAGAGAAAGAAAGGGAAGAAACAACGGGGAAGACCCCATGGGGTTTTTGTGCCAGAAGGAAAAAAAGGGAGAAGAAACAACTCCCATCAGAGGTGACCCCCCTGTATCCCTGCGCGGGGGAAAATTTCTTCTGGTTAATCGGGTTTTCTCTGCCCCACTGTTTCTTTCTTACTTGTGTGTGGGGGGCCTCACACGGAGGGTTTTGGTGCTTTTTTTTGATGTTTTTTTTTTTTTTTGTGCAAAATGTTCAGCTTTAACTGCTTCCCTTTTCTCACAAAACGGACCAAAAAACTCTCCGGTGAAAGCACTTATAGTTATTTATTTTAGAAAGGGGTGAGGTGCGAGAACAAGGGGAAATTTTTTTAACGGATTTTTTATGTGGGCTCTGGGGGCTTAGTGCCGGGGCTGATTTTTATTCCCAGTCCGGCCCTGGTGGTCATCACTAGTTGCCCTTTGTCGATCGACAATAATCTCTCGCAATTACCCCATACACATCTTCATACTTCTTCACTCTGCCTGCTGGCATTAAATCTCGCATGAGTGCAGAGGAGTAGTATGAAGCTGGCCCCATTGTAAAATTTGAGCCAGGACCTACACCTGTTACATGGTGTTTATAATGTTTATGCCTTCCTATGTGACAAAGGGATCTCTTTACCCTGTTAGGCACCAAGGCTAGATGGGACTACTATCCTCTAAGGGTCAGCCTTTGCTTGAGTAAGCCACGGAAACCTCCAGAATCTTCTAAATGTTATTAATTCCCTAACAGTATACCTGCTACTGATTCCCTCACAACGATTTGCCAGGCCCCCATTCACCCAGTTGTGCCACCCACAGAAGCCAAAAACGTGCCCAGAATTTTGTTTTTTATTTAACCTTACTAAAAAAATGAGAGGGGGTTTTCTGTGGAGGTATTTGAGGGTCAATGTAGTTTTTATGCTTAGTACAGAGTGGTCAGCCATGGACACTTGGTCACCACCAGTGATTTTAATTGTTGATGGGGGTGGGCCCAGAGCAGATGTAGGTGGTACCAGTACTGTTAATACATCATCTGCTTTAATTGATTGGCTCAGTGTAGAAAAGGTCCAAGCCAAGTTAAATAAGCTTAATGTGAACAAGACTCCAGGCCCTGATAGCATACACCCAAGCAGGGGCGTAACTAGAGAAGTCAGGGCCCCATAGCAAGCTTCCTGACCACGAACATTTTGCATGACCTCTTAGGTCATGCAATTACTAGATAATACAAGAAGTGAACACCTCACCATAAATTTCACCATCATACCACTACCAGACAAATTCCACTATACCCAGATCAACATCACCAATAGTGCTACTACATAGGAACCTGATTATACTGCCAGAATATGACCACAAATTACCACCAAACAGTGAGTGAATAATACCCTTACTCTATTACTGAATAAAGATCTGTATATAAAAATGACCTATATTTCCACCATATAGTGGTATATACCAGTGTACACAGGTGCCCTACAGACTGTATATTGCCACCATACAGTGACCATATAGTGGTAGAAACCAGTGTACACAGACTCTGCTGACATATAAGTGATTACAATGCAGTTACATCTTATGACTCACAGGTGATGTTTCTGATAAGTCGTTGACTTTCCCTTTTGTTGTGCATCCGGTCCACACCGCCATGACGACTTCTCCCGGCCACCACTCATCCCTGCAGATTTGGACACAAATATCTTAGAACCCTCACTTTTCGAGCACCTCACTCCCTGCCCCCAACTCTGTAAAAACTTCCCAGGGGTGGGAGAGCGGGTACAGGCCATAGCTTACAGGCCCAGTCTCCTGGATGGGAGGAACAGAGGATTCACCACCTGGAGATTGTGTTACAGCTATGGCCTGTATCCCTCAGGATCATGTTACCAGGAAGACCCCCATTAGATACGTTGGTAGGCCCTTAAGGTCTCAATTAGGCAGGTAGGCTACAAGTAGATAGTTAGATTGGTCATAGGTAGGCAGTAGTTAGGCCCCAGCTAGGTAGGCAGCCCCCAGGGAGATAGGTAGGCTGTAGGTAGACCCCATGCAGCTAAGTACGCAGGCTTTTTTGAAGATGGGAACTACATTTGCCTTGCGCCAGTCAGGGCCCCCGGTAGTTATGCCCCTGCACCCAAGAGTTCTTAAAGCGCTCAGCTCGGTTATCTCTGTGCCCCTGTACATGATATTTAGAGATTCTCTGGTGACTGGTATAGTACCAGGAGACTGGCTCAAGGCAAATGTAGTTCCCATCTTCAAAAAAGGCTCCAAATCTTGCCTCTGGTAATTATAGACCAGTAAGCTTAACATCTGTTGTGGGAAAAATGTTTGAGGGCTCAATAAGGGACTATATACAGGAATATGTGACAAATACAATAATTATTAGTGATTGCCAGCAGGGATTTACTAAGGACAGAAGCTGTCAGACCAATCTGATCTGTTTTTATGAAGATGAGTAGAAGTCTGGATAGCAAGGCGGCTATGGATATTGTGTCCCGGGGCCCCGTGTATCCTCCATGTCAGGGGCAGCTGTGGAAATTGTGTTTTTAGACTTTACAAAGGCATTTGATACTGTCCCTCATAAGCATTTGTTGGGTAAATTAGAATCCATTGGGTTTAAAATAAAATGTGTAATTGGATTAACAAACTGGGTGCTGGACTACCCCAGAGAGTGGTGGTAAATGACTCCTACTCTGAGTGGTCCCCGGTTTTTGAGTGGTGTGCTGCAAGGCCAGTATTGGGTCTTCTTTTTTCAATGGTATTATTAAAAGATATAAGTGGAAAAAGGGATCAATAGCACGGTTTCTATTTTTGCAGATGACACCAAGCTAAAGTAGGGTAGTGTAATCTATGGAAGATGTCATAAATTGCAAGCAACCTGGACACACTGAGTGCTTGGGCATCCACTTGGCAAATGAGGCTCAATGTGGATAAATATAAGGTTCTGTATCTGGCTACAAATAATCTACAGGCATCATATGTCCCAGGGGAGAAAACTGTGAGAAATCTTGACGGTTGAGAAAGTCTGGGCCTTCTCTCAGATTAAAGACTTTCTCAAGGACAAAGGCCATTATAATATTTTTACCTTCCATAACCAACAACAACCTTTACATGGAGCTAGAAAGGATACTTGTAGGAGGCTCTAGAAACAGGTGCCTGGATATCAACACACTAGAAATTTAAATTTATGATGCCCTCCTATCCCCAAATACTACATTCTACTTCTACTCGATTCCTACAAGATCCATAAGGGTCTATACCCACCCATAAAAGGCAGACCAAAGTCTCAGGGGTGTAGGAACAAGCTAACGCAAATGAGGGGATCTATATAGATCACAACTTGCAGGATTTTGTAACCTACACTGCCATTTACATAAGAGACACTTCTAGAGCTTACTCTGTAGAATTGGAACGGGATTACGAGTTAGCAAAGAAGTTACTACATTGGCTCTATAGATGTAGAAAGTCTATATAGTAATATCCACATACAAACGTAAATCCGGAGCAGTATGAATAATTTTTTGTCTACAAGACAGAGTATAGAATTAACCAGCTCATCATGGCTTTTAGTCATCGAAATTAAACTTGATTTAGTGCTAAGACATAAATTATTTTGTCTTTTGCAACAAGACCTTCCAACAGCTCGGGCACCGCAATGGGGACCCCCGCGCACCGCCACATATCAAATCTGTTCCTGGGCTGTGGAGGCCACCCTTGGAGTATCACAGGCCAGGGAATGATCAATGGCCCCCTCCAGATTTTATTCCGGGAGGAGTCGATTACATGATGCATCATCATCCTAAGGGAAGCACAAGGTTCACCTTTGAGAGTTTGTTACACAACATAACAAAAAATAAAATTGGTAATGCATATTCACATTGAATGCAGGAAAGATGCTTACCCTTCTGATGTCCTTATCATTAAAGATCCAAATGGTAATATCCATACAGATATGTATAGGAAAACCTACCAGCACAAACAGCCATGTTAACACTGGAAAGTTACCACCCCATTGCCATGTAGGAGAGGAATACCGAAAGGTCAATTTCTGAGAGTTAAAGGAATTGCTCCAAGATGAGACTTTTAGGAACAGTCACGGTATTTTCACAAAAGAGAGTATTTCTTAATCGAGGATATCCCTCACAAAGTTCCTTGAATCAGCTTTCTCTTAGGCATGCACTAAAACAGAATAGGACACGTTTTGCTACAAAGGTAAAACCCAAGAAATTTAAAGACAAACATAAGAGCGCACGTATCAGTTGCAACTTTATTGTACACAGACAAATGTAGAAGATAGTGTAATAATCCTTACAAAAATACGGGGAATTTTAATAGTTTCTGGCGTCAGGAAACCTAAAGGGATATCTTCCTTCAACCACCCTTGGATAACCTACGTAAGGGGTAGACTATCAGGATAGCTGATCATAGTCAATTATACCATCAACACCTACTCGAAGCTACGTGCTGGAAATGGAGACCGATCGGTATGTTTAAATGCGAGGCAGAGATGTTAGCCTGCCCATGATAAAAAATGACAAACTAAATCCTTCACAAGTGCCCCTCTAATGGGAAAACAATTTTTCATTCGTGATTATTGCCAACTGTAGACAGAAAAGGAGTAGTTTTACATGTGTATAATGGCCCCTGTCCCACTTACAACTATATTGGAAAAACAAGGAGAATACTCAAAAGACGGGGTGGAGAAATCTGGGGGATATACGAAAATAGGAGAGACAGACGCCATGAGCTCGACATAATAGTGAGGAACATCATAAAAGGAGAATGGGAATCTCTAGGCGTTTTTTGAATCTTAAGCGTTTGTGAGACCATCCCCCAAGGAGGGGAATGGGATAGACAATTCTATGCAAAGAAGCCCAATGAAATTTACCGTATGGATATTCTGTTCAGCCAATAGGGCCTTAATAGAGACTTTTGCAATTTGGTTGCTTTATTGAATAACTCTGCTTTGGGCCTGTTTCACGTCTGCACTGTCTTGTTTCGCTCAACTCTACCATAGAGGACCACTATTTGACTGCTTATCAGTCTGACCATTAGATGTGTATCAGGCACCATCTAAATTTTTCCATTATATTCACAGTGATTAACCGAACAGTGCTGATAATTTTCAAGTCAAGCTGAGGAAGTGAATCGTTGTTAACCCCGAAAAAATTTTTTTGGGCCCTGTAATTAACCCTATTAACCTATGCTCAGTCAGGTTGTTATGGCAATTAGCTTGGTAAAATTTTGAGAACTAAGGCGAGACGTCCCGTCACTAATCGCTTGCTATCAATATACATAACAATGTGTTGGGGCTGTGTCGGGGGCGAGTTGCTCGCCATGGTTGTGTTTGTGCTGCCGTACATTCGTGCGTGTATTTGGTCACGCACGATATTTTTAGCTCTAGTGCAGAGGTCGAGCTGTGCTTTTAACATGTTACAGTGACGATCCTGGCAGTAGCGCTACCCCCAACGGAAGTGACAAGTAGTATCTATCTTTCCAGACATAGCGCAGTGAAAGTTTTTAGAACGCCGGCGCCGCATGGTCCTGGGCGGGCTCTCAGACAGCGCACTGTCATTTCGCATGCATCTAACCGACAATGACATGGCTTTTTTTCTCTTCCGGAACAATGCGCAATCCAACATACCGGAACGCCGGGTAATATCAGCTTTAGAGAACCTGAGGGCAATAGGTATAAAGTAAATATACCAATCGGTAAAATATTAGGGGCTTATCTGTATACATTTGAGGGCCATTGGAGGCATTTTATGGAAAGCAGAGACGTATTGCTCTGTATCCCTCTTATCCTGGTGCCAGCATACCAAAGGAGTCTGCGGGATATCATTCCTATACATGACAAGCATCTAAGCTAAGTAACAGTCTCCCTATGAAGTTAAATAGGATTTGTTAGTAGTATTACAAGACAGGTTGTATATGCTTGTATATAGCGTACAGTCTTTTTCCACAGTCGAGAGTTTTTTGAATCCCCTGATTGAGAACCCTAAATTGTACGGGGGAAAACTGCTCGGGATAGCACTGGGATTTAAGAGTGTTTCTACACGTAGTAGTGAGGATAATTATCTGTTCATAAAAGCGATAGCCGTCCTATACTCGGGGCGATATACTCCACTGACGTATGTAACACAGTATGCTGTATCACCTAGGTATGTCGTGGTAATTTATAGGGTCTATATGTATAATTTTTAGATAGTCGAGGTAAAAGTAATGTTTAACATGAGTTATAATTTTGCAGTGATATAATAGATTATAGACTACAGAACAGCATGCAGATGTCCAAACAGCTGCCTCTAGGGCAAGTAAAGATATTGGCGTGTATTATAAGAGCATGACACTAACGGACAAGGATGTCATCTCTACCGCTTGTAAACAAAGCATTTGTGCGTCCTCACTTAGAATATGCTGAGAGTTCAGTTCTGGCCCCAGTTTATAGAAGAGATGTAAAGGAGCTAGAGAGAGTTAACAAAGACGAGCAAACAAACTTATAAGGGGAACGGAGCATCTTCAAGTTATGAGGAGAGGTTAGTAGGAATAGAACTAATTTAGTCTTGAAAAAGACGGCTTCGGGGGGACATAATTAATATTAATATAAATATATAACAGTGTCCCTAACAAAAAAGTATCGGAAAAATTATTTCATGTAAAACCCCCTCAAAAGAACAAGAGACTTTCCCTTCGACAAAAAGAAAAAAGGATTCAATCTCCCAAGAAGTAAGAGTTCTTCACTGTAAGAACTGTGGAACTGTGGAATAGCTGTCTGGAGGAGCTGGTCACAGCAGAACAGTTGGAATTTTCAAGAAAAGGCTTAGATACCTTGTCTCTGCTAGCAGTTAAAGAATATTGCCAGTAGCCTATGCAAAACATTTGAAATAGTGCCATCTGCGCCAAAGTGGACAGTGCTTTACTATAAGTGTTTACCATCCACTTTAAGACTGCAGCAATTCTGGGAGAAAGATGACACAAGGAAGTGCATGCTGAAGAAGAAGCCATTTTCAGAGCAGAATCTGGACAGAGTCTAGTCACACTCTCACTGACTCCTCCTGTGTACACATCTTATCCCATTTCTTTCATCCACTTAAGCATAGCTTGGTAAGAGTTGATCAGCGTATGCTGGACGTTTAGAGTGTATTACTAAAAACTGTGTAATAGTTTAGAATGCAGTTATTATCCGGAGTACCATCATTAAATTTGTCTATCCCATGTGCTCACATGTTAAAGGCGCCATGTTGTCCTTGCCATGTGCTCCTGTACTAAGAGTGTGACTATAAATGTCATAATCATGTTGTCATGCTGATCACTGAACCATCTTGTTTCTGCATTGTTTTAGTTTTACCACATAAGACTCTTCCTTCAACTCCATGCCTAACCATTCACTCACGTTCAAGCTGTTTTTAAACTAATAAAAAAGAGTTTAAAAGTTTCAGAACAAAGTTTTGAGATTGTATTGGAAACATAGGAGAAGTATACTGGTTGTCGAATACACACATGAAACGTGTAAGAAACAGAACATAAAACAGCTGCTAGTCACAGAAGCGATAGTGGATCAGACTATACGGAGCCGCCTTCACTCACATAGACATACGCAAGACTATTGAGCGTTGCCAATATTGTCTCAAGACAGTGACAACCACCAGCACTGTGCAGCGCAATCCCAGACTACGCTGATATCCGCTCCTATGACAGTTTGCAGTCTGCCAACCAGACACACAATGTCCCCTGCTAGCCACCATCGTCACTCAAGACAAGGTCCTATGCAAGCCGCTCTAGCAAGACTCCATAAAGGAAATCAGGCTGCTTCTCCGCTACGTGCTGAAGCCCAAAGCCGCAAGTAAAATCATCCTTTGCAGCGCAAGTATGAATTAAAGCAACAGAAGCAGGCGTAAGCGTCTCGGAAAGACTTGCCGCGCAACAAAGAAACAGCAGGCCGCAATGGCCAAATGCAGAGTTTTCCTTGAAGCTGTGAATTCCTCCGCCTCTGAGAAACCAGCACGTACTACCTCGGGCCAGACCTAGTGCGTCAAGGACCACAGGCACAGCGCGTCTCAAATACATCCACCAGCATTTCCAGAACAGATGACAACCATCACCAACTCATCAACCACCTACACAGATTACCAAGAGATCCTATACCTGGTAACCACAGTACCTTCAAGCAGGAAGGGTGCAACAAAGGCGACAACAACTACAACCGCCATTCTGCTGACAGAAATACGACCTTCGCCCCCCATAAAGGGACACGCCTTTGCTTCAGAACGTATTAGTACAGACTATCCTAAAGCAGCAAGCCCCTAAAAGGTAGGATGATACACCTTACACACACCAGACAATGCACACCACTCATATAGAAATACCAGTCTCCATAACTTTGCTAAATTCCTATGCGAAACGGGGAGCTGTTACAAAGGGACTTGTAAATTCATGATCGTCCCTGAGAGAACCGAGCATGGCGTACCTCCTTTCAGAATGCCATCGAGAGTTTTTAGAGAACCTTACCAGAGTAGCGAGGAATTAGACCTCCATGGCTAAGTGGCTAGAAGCGAGTCTGCTGAACATCTAAAAGACTCAGAGACATTAAACATTAACTACCCTGTCACAGGCTTAAGATGGTGTGGGAGAGACTTTGATGAATGCTATGGGTTCCATAAAGCGGTAAGAAGTACTTTATATAAGAGTCCAATAACTTTCCCAAGTACAAACAAGCTACCAGAAGCTCAGAGAGCTGAGTGACTTGTCTTAATTGACAGTACTGGTTGTGCTCAGGCAGAAGATACTTCTACGCAGGGTTAGCGTTCCTAGACACCGCCAGGGTGTTTAATCCAATTGTACAAAATCTTCCTAATAACTTTGCAGAGAAATGGATTATGCACGTTCTCGTTATAAATCAGACTCATAAAGTAACATTTCCTCCTTTCAAAGTGTTTGTAGATTATTGGTCATGAACAGCGATAATCAGAAATGATGCGCCAGTTTGATTTTACTAATGTCATGTAACACTGCCCCTGATGTCAAACCTCAAAAAACATCAGTGGCAGTCCACAAAAACTAATGTTACTTCCTCAGGTTTTCCTTACAGGGCCTCTAACCGCCCAAAGGATAACCGCCCTATGGACCCTCAGCAATGCATTGCCCCGACACAAGAAACGCATCCTCTACTAAAATGATAAGGTCCTTTGCAGGGATAAGGCCTCTAGAGGAACCGCAAAGAGTTTCCTTCCCCAAGGAGAACTAACATCTGCTTCAGGGCTGCACAACAACAACAGCACTTTTCGCCAGGAAGCTGTAGGCCAGTGTGAAATGCACAGATTGGCAGCACAGAACACAACACTGCTCTACACCCTGGACTTTGCCCGCTCATAGTATCCACAATCACCGGCTGAAGCGAGTGTGTTAGAAAGCAGACAGACCAGACCTTGACGTATAATGACAACCAGATAGTACCACCTGCTCAGTGTGACAGGAGATGAGCAAGGGACGTGTAGGAGGAAAGCGTCTGTTCTAAAATTCTGCCCTGTCAGGGTCTACGAGCCAGCAGGCCACAGAGAAAAGGCACGTCAAGATATAATGCAATCTTAGACATCAACTCGTAATAAACAGGTCTCTAGCTAAGTCCCACCTTCTTTGACACCTTTGAGGCATCAAAGGGACCCAGCTCTCCACATAGCTCTTACGGACATGTGCAGGTACAGTCGAACTCGGGGAGGAAGGCAACCGGGTACAAAGTTGAGATCCAATGATGCAAACCAGTTTGTCTCTGCCAACCATACTGTGAGTGCATTCAGATTCCCGACGAACTGGTCAGATGTATACTCAACCGGATGTATCTGACATTTTCACCCCCATTTGGAAGCGTATACTCACCTCATACAGAGCTAGATCCCAGAGGCACAGATTGTATTACTCCTGGGAGAGATATACTACGAGTCCCCCCATAAGGCTAGAGCGCAGATTAATGACCTCAGAATGCTCCAATATGCCAGAACTAGACCCTAGGATGGGTCATCATAGGAGATGTCTGTCTAGGAGGAGCACACAAGCGCCGACCTCAGTTCTCACAGTATGCTCATCTAGTACACTTGAAAATAGGACATCCTTCTATCTCATCTCAACCTTGTCAAAGTAGTTTCCTTGTAAATGAGTTCCCACACAGAGATTACTCCCTACCGTTGCCCGCGATTCACATACCTCTCATGTGAAGACCTCACAGCTTGTGACGGTGGAGCAAACCACATAGTGCACAGTTTTCCACAGAACTAAATGAGAAGGAACACAAGGGTAGCGATGTCCATAGAAGACAGGCTTTTTCTTGGACATAATGATCGAGAAATAGTAAAAGGATAGTCAAAAAGTTCGATTGCAGACCTTAGCCATTTAAACGCCCAGAGACCACAACCTTACCCAACAACAGAGAAAGTTTTATGGTCGATTTTGTCCTCTCTCAGACAGAAACCCAGAGGTCACTAAAGACAAGACAATCACTTGCTTCGCCTTCATGGAAAGATAAACCAGAAACCATCATGCAGAGATTGCACCGAACCAGCGCTTCAAGACTCTGAAGACGTGTTGGTACCACCCATATTTGCGTATATTCATCCAAAAGAAACCAGGTTCCATAAGATTAGTATTTGACACAAGTGCAAGGTGCGAAGGAGTCTCAACTCATGATTCTCTACTGTCAGAGCTCCCAGACTCAAATAACATGACTTCTAGAAGTTGCTTCTACGTTTTCCGCAGAGATGCTGTGCATTTACTGGCTGATATACAACAGATGTTCCACTGATTTCAGCTTTCTCGTCAAAGAAGAACACTGAAACATCTTTGAGGTTTCTTCTGGTACCACCGAGATAACAACCCCTTTAAAGACATCATAGAGTAACCGGGAAAATGAGATGCACGTCTTTGAAAACAGTCCCTTTCCCCAGCATCCGCCATCTAATGGTCTCAACATTCAGCCAGAGAGGGCGAGAAGCAAAGTACGGGTCGATCCTAGATCCTTCGTGGAAAAGGACTCTATGTTGATGACTGCTGAAATTTCCACACCCACTAACGAGGCAGCAAATCATACTTCTCAAAAGGGCTCAAGAAATCTGCTCTATCCAATTTGAGGGTTGCACAAGATTGCTTCCAGCACCGAGGAACTAAGGAGGCCATTATCCTCTCAAACCACTCAGCAGAACCTAAAAGAACTAGGATCTAGCAGTGACTTCCCTTCTATGCAAAGGAGCCTTTGGTTGCTTGGGGAATCCATAAAGGACAGATGCTTCAACCTTCCAAGTCAACAAAGAAGAAAAGCCCCTTCACACGCAGAGGTGTCCTGCTCAAAGCAGTTATAAATACTATCCCTGGATTCTAGCTCTCCTGTCACTATCCAACGGTAAAATGGAATGTTAAGAGACTTCACACCAAGACACCGCGTGACTCGGGATGCCCCGCTCCCCACGACAAAAGGACTTTGTGAGGCAATGTGGCGAGAAAATCCTTGGAAGCTATTGTCCTAAAGCCTTCAATGTGACACGACCGTTAATGCTTCCGTTCCATCTACAGAATTCCAAAATCAAAGACTTTGTATCTTCACTGTGATGCCTCAGTCATAGCGATTGAAGCAGCAGTGGCATATCTAAAAACTAATAGAGACAAACAGAACACTGTCATATAGTATTTGTTATGAGCCGTGACAAAATTGGCGCCACACCGTGAACACACAATTCCCAGATTGGAACTCGTGGCTTCTGTTCTTGCAGTGGAGTTGGCAGAACCATAACAACAGGTACGAACCAAGGAACTCAAGAATTTGAGTTCTATCACAGTACAGCAAGAGCTGGTCCTAGGATACAACTGATAACGAAACAAAACACGAACGCCTTTTATGTCATGTCCAGCAACAGAGTGCTGAGGATCAGTAATCCACTAGTCCCAACAAGTGGCACTAATGTACCCCACCCAGCATCATAATCCACGGACCACGCAACAGATCGTTGCAACCGAACCACCTGAAAGACACTGAACAAGTTTTACGCGTCCTGTATTCCTGAACCGACGAACGTCTCACTATCGCACCTGACATGTTTTGAACTGAAGAGCCAATGACGACGACGAAATCCGCCCTCAAGTATCTTTCTACGTACAGGACATCTGAAACACTGCCTCCAATCCCATCGGTTGTCTCAAGTTCACACCTGGAAGTCGCTTTTCCGTGCTATCGCTTTATTAATTCACCATAGCTCAGACTTACAAGTCGACATTACCTGAAGAACAAGAATCCTGCAAGGTTGGCATCACTGCAAACATGCTTTCACCGTTCCCAAACCTAGAAAAGATCCAAGAACTTGATATTTACATCATACAACGGAATTTATGGCTAAAGAACTAGACAACCTGAACAAAGGGCAACCCTGTTTTCTAAAGACCGTAATTGAGAAAGCCGACCCAATATTGACCAAGATGCGTGCTCAGAAATTGAGGCTGTCTTCAAAAGCCAAATGGAATTATGGAGAGAGCAAACTATTTCTCAGACCAGTCCGCAGAACACTTTCGTTGTTTCTCCCAAAGAGCAGTGTGTGACATCATTATGGTCAGGCGGCGGGGAGTGTTCATGTCTAGCAGGTTGAAAGAATTTTGCCAAATAGCCACGTATCGCAAAAACATGGTGTAGTAGTACCATCTGGCTGGCCAAAGTTGTACAGTGCTTTATTATATTGTTACAGATCCACTTTAAGACAGCAAAAGAATTCTGGAGAATTGATGTCACAGGGAAGTGCATGTCTGGGAAGAAGAAGCCATTCCAGAGCAGAATCTGACAGAGTCATTCACATCTTCAACGCTCTCCTGTGCACACATCTTTAACCATTTCTCCCGACTTAGCATAGCTGGTAAGAGTTTGATCAGTATGCCTGTGATGTTAGAGTGTATTAGTAAAAACTGTTAATAGTTAGAATGCAGTTATTATCCGGGTACCCAGTATTGTCCATCCTATCGTGCTCACATGTTTAGGCAGCCAATGTTTTTTCTTGCCATGTGCTCCTGTACTAAGATGTACTATAAATGTCAGTATCATGTTGTCATGCTGGATTCACTGACATCTGTGTTTTCTGCATTAGATTGTAGTTTTAACCGCATAATTCCTCCCTATCAACTCCATGCCATATTCCATTCACTCACGTTCCAAGCTGTGAGAGCGCTAGATTAAAAAGAGTTAACAGTTTCAGAACAAAGTTTGGGATTAAAGGAAACATAAGAGAAGTTTAGCTGGAGGATAGTCGGAACTAACACACCCTCAGTGAAACCTGTAGATAAGAAGACATAACATACCTACCTCTGCCTAAAGAATATTACCTATTACGATAGCGATGTAACATCTGAATCCTTGGCTTGTGTGAGCTCTGCGGGTCAGAGATGGGATCTCCCCTGAGCAGATTGAATTCTTGCCTTGTGGGTTTCAGGCATTTACCAGTGGGAGCTGTGACTTAATGTCCTTGTCTCTCTCCCTTCACTCAAATTCTTTCCCCCCCCCCCATGGTTGAACTTGATGGACATGTCTGTCTTTTCAAACGTACTAACTAATGTAACATATGTATTTGGGTGGTGTATCGTGCTCATAATTCAGCAGCACTTTTTCTATACCTTTTTGCTTCCTCTTTCCTTTGCTTGGAGGGTACGGAAAGCGAATTGCGGAGTCAAATCAGGTTACGGGATGTTACTGCTTGGCCTCAAGTAACCAGCACAATAGACTGAACAACCAAGTGTCCCTGGGCATCAGAGCCTGGAACACATCTAATAGCGCGTGCTGCACGAAGATTCTCAAAATTGCTGCTCCATCTGTTCCTTCCTTTCCATTTGGGGTCTGAGAGCCCATCAAATGAGTGGCTTCCTAGATGAGGGCCACGTTATTAATAGCAGGGCTCTTCTTGGGTCACCACAAATATCATCTCAAAGTCACATCCGGTTCTTCCTTGTTAAGCTTCCCGGCAGATTGCTTCTTCTGCAGCAGGCTCTGTACTTGAGCTGACATCTTCTTGCAGTGACCTTGCTCTGCCCTGAATGTGATATGATGGCACAGCAGCCTGATCACATCAACGTAGGCAAATGGTGAAGATTTCTCTGCAGTTTTTATGCTAAAACTCTATTATTAAAGGACAAGTTTCTTCCAAACTTCCTTAGTTTTTCTAACCTCATTTGAATGAGCATGGAAAGTGCAGCCTTAAAGGGGTAGTCCCATCTTGTAATATGTAGCTGGAGAGGTAAGGGGGTTATAAAATCAGCAATTTCATAAAAAAAGTTACTAAGAAAGTGCCTTCTTGACCTGAGGGAGTCTTCACATGGGCTTCTTTGTTTTAACCTATGTCCTAGGACTCCCAGGCCAGAGCCTAATGCTATTCTCATCGAATGCCAATGGTCAAGCTGTCAGGAAAACACTTGTCTGTTGGCTTCTGGTCTAAGCACAGAAATTTGAGGTGTGATATTTTAGGATAGAACTGCTCCAGGATTAAGCACTACATCACAGCTCCTGGTCCTCCTCAATTTCTATGTCAGGCCACTTGCTGGTTATAGAATGTCCCAGAACATGTGCCAAATCCCTGGAGCAGTTCTGCACATAAAAGCTCTGTCCCAGTCAATAAGTCCATTCCCTTCTTTTATAATAGAATAGGTCTAGGACATGCGCCGAAGCCCTGGAGCAGATCTACACATAAACGTTCTAGACCTACCATCAATTCCATTCCTTTTCACTAAAATAAAATGGCTCCAGGGCATGCACAAAGCCCAGGTGCAGTTCAAAACACGAAACTCTATCCCGACCCTCAAGTTTTGTTCCTTTACTAACTAGAATGGCTCTAGGACAGGCGCCTTAGCCCTGAAGCTATTCTGCGTTGTTTCTATCCTTTTGGAGACGTGTCATCTAACCTCCTATCCCCCTTACAATAGAGTCCAGATGATGTTAGAAGTAGTTTTAACAGCAGCACTGGGAGCAAATTCAAGTCAGCAAAGTGATGGTGTCGTCAGAGGGTCACTGGCTTTAACTGCCAACCATGCTTGTAGACCCCCTTTAAAACAGAGAGACACATAGAAAGGCAGGTGAGGGTATATGAGGTAATAGGGAAACGGAAAAAACCCTTTCAAAGAGCAGTCACAAATCCATGACTATACACCCTATTATCGTGTGCTGAGTTAATAGCGTAAATCTACGGACAATTCATTGATGTGAATGCACACTTTGCAATGCTTAATTTGCCCTGTGGGGGTGCTGCAAGGAAGCTGAACACTTAGGCTATGTCTACACAGCACATATTTTTAGTTGAATTTTCGGTGGATTCAGTATTAAGAATCCACTGAATATCCAATGGAACCCTGCGCAGCATTGACAGCAAGAAAAAATCCGTGCTGTAATCTGTGCCAAAAACTGAGGTCCAACAATGTTAAATACTGTCGGATTCTGGACGGCATTTTAACATATACTGTGTGGACTTATCCTCACTGCCTAGTATCCGCTCTCACCTGTGGCTTCACACTGCTCATGCAGAACTGTCACTTCCAGCCATAATCTGTTACCTATTTACTATTGGAAGAAGCTAATTAAAATGCACCAGAATTCTGGATCTAACAGGCAGACTTATCATGTACCAGATCTATTCGGTCTTAGATATGTTTAATATCTCACTAGAGAGTTGTGGAAAATGTGATAAAAAGGGGCACAACTAAGAGGAGAGGTAATTTAAACCCAATTTATTGAATGCCCCCTATGTGTCATGGAGATGACAGTTACATCTTACTGTCCAGGAAGCCAAAATAAATGTTCTCTTCTCTTTCTCTTCAATTCTCATCAGTCAACTTTGTATAAGGTATCCTGAGCACTGAAATGTGGCACATCCCCAACCTACAACATATAAATCCCAAATAAAGTGAAAATGAATATGGTATCCAGATAAGACTCCCTAAACATATACAGACCCCGGACCAGACACTAATAATCCTTAAACCTAGATAAGGCCAACCTAAAGACATGCAGATCTGAGATTAGACCCCCTTAACATACATTGGGGAAAAAGAAGATTTAGTCAGCCACCAATTGTGCAAGTTCTCCCATTTATAAAGATGAGAGGCGCCTGTAACTGACATCATAGGTCGACCTCAACCAATGAGAACAATCATAGAAAAACAATCCAGAAAATCACATTTATTTGCAAAAATATGGTGAAAATAAGTATTTGCCAATAACAAAAGATCAACTCAAACTTTGTTCTTATCTCCTTTGTTGCAATGACAGAGGTCAATACGTTTTCTGTAAGTCATCACAAGTTGGCACACACTGTTGCTGGTATGGTTGAGTCCATTCCTCCATGCAAGATCTCCTCTAAGAGTAGCAGTGATGTTTTTGGGCTGGTTGCTGGGCAACACGGACTTTCAACGCCCTCACAAAGTTTTGTATGGGGTATTGAGATCTGGAGACAGGCCTAGCCCACACCAGACCTTGAAATGCTAATTTGCGAAATGCTACTCCTTTGTCGCCCCTGGCGGTGTGCTTGAGGATCATTGTCATGCTAGAAAGACAAGCCACGTTGCACTCAGTGCCCTTGCAGATGAATGGAGTTGCACTCAAAATCTCACATACATGGGCCCTCTCCTTCTTTCATGTACACGGATCAGTTGTCCTGGTCACTTGCAGAGAAACAGCCCCAAAGCATAATGTTTTCTGCCTCCATGCTTCACATGTAGGTATGGTGGTTCTGTGGATGCAACGCAGCCTTCTCTCGTCCTCCAAACACGAAACGAGTTGTGTTTCTACCAAACCAGTTCTACTTTGTTTCATCTTGAACACATATGCGAACATTCTCCCATTACTACTTTTCTGGATCATCCAAATTGACTCTGTAGCACAAACTCCAGATGGGCCCCTACATGTAACTGGGGGCGTAAGCAGGGGACAGACGTCGCACTAGGCAGGATCTAGTCCCTGGCGGTAGTAGTGTGTTACTGAGATGTTAGCCTTTGTTACATTATGCGTTCCCCAGCTCTCTGCAGTCATTCAGTAAGTCCTCCCCCGTGTGGTTCTGGATCTTTTTGCTCACCGTCCTCTGCATACCATTTTGGCGACGCCACGAGGGTGATATCTGCATGGTGAGCCCAGATGGGAGAAATTATCAGTGGACTTTATGGCTTCCATTTTCAAATCTAATTGCCCCCAGATGATTTCTCACACCAACTTCTTACCTATTGCAGATTCAGTCTTCCCAGCCTGGCGCAGGGCTACAATTTTGTTTCTGTTGTCCTTTGACAGCTCTTTCACTTCACCATAGTGGAGTTTGGAGTGTGACAGTTTGAAGTTGTGGACGGGTGTCTTTTATACTGATAAGTTTAAACAGGTGTCATTACTACAGGTAATGACTGGAGGACAGATGAGCCTCTTACAGAAGAAGTTACAGGTCTTGTTGAAGACAGAAATCTGCTTGTTGAGGGACCATATAACTTATTTTCCACCTGCTATCACACATCTTCAATAAATTCTTTCCAAATCAAGACAATAGGAATTTCGGGAATTTGTTTCTCAGTTTTGTCTCTCTCAATAGTTGAGGTCGAGCCCTATGATGTCAATTAACAGAGAAGCTCACCATCTTTTCTAAGTGGGATAACTTGCACAATTGGTGGCTGACTACTTTTTCCCCACTATATTTGTCACTCCAAACAGATTCCAGACTCTACAAACAGACTCTACAAACTCTAATATAGAACCGCAGATGTCACCAGTCATTGGGGGAGATGGATCAACAGTGTCTACTCTAACACGGTCTTACAATTTGCCACATTTATCGTAGTGTTCATAAATCTGGTGCAGGTAAAAACTTCTAGTTTCATTTTATACCATTTTCTTACCGTATTTTTCAGACTTTAAGACGCATCCGACCATAAGACACATCGGACCATAAGACACACCGGACCATAAGACACACCGGACCATAAGACACACCGAAACATAAGACGCACCGGACCATAAGATGCATCGGACCATAAAACACATCGGACCATAAGACACATCGGACCATAAGACCATCCGGTACCAATAAGCCCACCCGGACCAAAGACGCACCAGGCACCATAAGACGCACCGACTTTAAAGAACGCACCTACCATAATTTTTCTCGGACTTTAAGACTCACCGGACCATAAACGCACTCATACCGTATTTTCGGACTTTAGACGCAACCAGACCAAAAGCACGCACCTATCCGTATTTTTTTTCGTACTTTACGACACACCGACAACCGACCATCATAAGAGCACACCTATTGTAATTTTTGGACTTTAAGACGTACCTCCATTTTTCTCCCAAATTTGGGGAAATAACAGTGCGTCTTATAGTCAGAAAAATATGGTACTTTACGCCACTGAATGCACACAAATGTTGGTTCCTGTGAAGCCATGCCCTGTTCATCTGAAGCCACTCCTCTTTGTCGACTGAGGCACAGAGGTGTCTAGAAACTGTCTAAAACACATGGGGATGTGCCAGTTTCCTGGTGTACTTTGTGCCAAAAAGCTGTTGCAGCCCTGTTCTATAGATGGAGAAAAGTTGTGCGCCCAAACTCGCGCCAGGCACGGCACTTATGAATGCACCAAAGATATGCAATGCAAGACAGACCACACGGCAGATTTATAAGGCCACATACGACAGGTTCATTGATACTGTCACATTCCTCACTCCGCTATATCAATTTAGAACTGGTGTGTTGCCTCCAAGTTCCATACATGTCCTCTTAAGAGCAGGTAATGGATGTCTGATGATAAATAGCCTGTGTTTTACTGCCATCTGGTGGTCATTCGGAATGGGTGGAGTTGGTCCGGGCACATTTTCTGCACATTGTGTAGGACTGTCACTTACGTACTGCTGTGCAATGCTCTTACTCTGCCTGCTTTCACTCAGGGCCCTTCTTATTTTCATGGGGGTTTCCAATTTTATGAAAATGAAGTTTGCCCGTATACAAACCTTCA